>JAJJMC010032380.1:4593025-4662948 GCA_023531435.1 Papaver californicum | reverse complement strand
GTATTGTAAATTTTGCCGGGCTTTTGGACTGGACTTGTTTTGTAGGTTTTGTTCAAATTTTAATAGAAGAGAAGAGAACCCATGTGTTCTGTCTAGCTAGTAGATTAAGAAGAAGAGAATACTAAGAAAGAGTTCTGGTTAAACTCAAATTGCAGCAGAAGAAAGCTGAAAATGTTAACTTCTTGCTTATATATAATTTAAAAAAGAAAAGAAAAAGAGTATGAGACTCTGTAAATATATATATAGTGTGTTAGCCACATAAAATAGAGCCGGGAGAGATATACAATGATCTCATTACTAAATATTGGTAGTTGTTTTGGTTTTGCTTGTATTATGGGGTTTTTAGTTTCCCTTTACTACTATCACTACTACTACTATGTTTGTTTTCTCTTCAGCCGTGAAGCTTTAATGAAAACTGAGTTGATGAAAAGCAAGTTGAGTTGTCTGTTGCCAATTTATCGCTTTACAATCTTTTTGATTTTCTTGTGTGTATATTCGAGAGGCGATTTATTTATATTTTTGCCTTTCTTTTCTAATGAAAACTGAACGAACGAGACTGGGAATGTCCATACGTGCTGGGATATTCATATGCTTCAATTCAATATTGTTCTTGAGAAAGTTGCTCATGTTCTTTAGTTGCTGTTTATTTTTTTAAACTTCTCGTGGGAAAGATTCCGTATAAACCTTGGGATAAACCCTTTTGAACTATATACTAGCTGTAGCTGGGACACAGTTATGGTGGTAAGTTAATTGACAGTATCTTTTGCTCTTCAAAATCTGGGAATCAATATCTAACTTTTAAATAAACCCTTCTATTGGAAAATTAGTTGATCTTTATTCTAATCGTGGCCGGAGAGGGTTATGGTTTTGATAAGTATAATTTGCTGTTTGAAGTTGGAGAATCTATGGAAGTCGCTTTCCAAATATAACAAAAAGAGTTTTATGCGGGTGATACACCGTAAGGCCTAAGCTCCTCGTTCAAAATGCAGGTCGAAACAGTTAACGCAATCAGTCATTTTGGTCAAGAGAATCTTAATCGGATATCCAGGGCTCAGTTCATCGAGTTCAATTATTCCTGAATCCCTAGGTTGGCTTGACCAGAGGAATAATTTCACTTTAAAGTTTAAACAGTAAAAGGTGAATGTAATGCGAATGTGGAAGAGAGAGAGAGGCCATGTGAGGTTATGCAAGTAAGGACAGATATCGACCTCAGGAGCCCATGTGAGGCTGATATCAAAGTGGGAATTTGGGTAATGAGAACAAAGACTGATAAATACAGACAAAGTGTGATAATGGGGTAGCTGAAATTCCACAACTCCATATCAATTATTCATTTATCAATAAGCGAACTTTGCATTTCAAACGCGGTACCTAACGTTTGATAAGTAGTTTGAGTTTTATTTCCTCTTCTCCACAGTCCACACCCACCGCGTGATAGACAGGTATATAGAGAGTAGACTATGCTGGGGGGACCAAACTAGCCGCAGCAGCATAATAAATTAGAACCATGGAGAGGAGAAATTTGTGTGTGATTCTCTATCCGTGTCTGTTGTTTTGTACACTTTCGTTTCTTAAATATCGAGTTAATTCAAGTTTGTATAATTTTTGAGATAAAGAAAAAAAAGATATTTTTTATGTATTTTCTTTAATTATATATTTAGATCGTCCACAGTCATAGGACTAAATCCAAAGATCAAAGAGTAAAAATTTTACTTTTTGGTCCGGCCCAAACGCTACGGGTTAATGATTAAAAATGACCGGGTGGTTGTCTAATCTAACGCTTGTAGTTGGGCGGATGTCTGGGTGTACGTTTGTTGAGACAGGCGTATGTCTAAGAAAACGTTTGCGCGGGTGGACATTTGGTTGAACGCTTGATGGGAGGCGTTAATGAAATTACGCATGATGATAGACGAACCCATAAACGCATGCTTAGCCATCCAAACGCCTGATGGGGCGGTATCATGATCATACGCCCGATCAATTTTGTATACGTGCAGTTGGTTCGTATGCGGAAAAGAACGGACGCATGCTTAGCCATCCGTTTGAATCATCAAGTGTTCGACTAGTCATCCGCTTGAATATGCTCTACAGTGGAATTATTAAAATTTGTAAAGGTCAAACGTTAATCTTTACTCATCAAGCGTTAATCTCTACAGTGAATATGCTCTAATGAAAACACTTTACTAATCTAAAATTTGTAAAAATAACTTAGGCGTTGATATATGCTTACGCCTGACTAGGCGTTGATATATGCTTACGCTTGACTAGGCCTTGGAACGGTGAGTTGTTCCTTGTTCTTCACCAAGCGTTAGTCTAGGCGCACGTTTCATACACATGCACAATCTTATATGCACGCACACTACAAGCGTTAATCCAGCCGAACTCCAAATACAAGCGTTATTCCAGCCTAACGTTTGATTTCAGGCGTGCGTCTGGCGTTACGCCTGATGGGGCGTTCTTTTGGATGAACACTTCAGCAGGCGTAAATTTGGTTAACGCCCGTGTTTTGAAACGGAATCCTAGCTGTACGCCTGCCACCAGACGGTTAACTACGTGCACTCCTAGAACCAGACGGTTAACTAAATGCCCGCGCGACTATAATTGGTTTGGTCCGGAACTCAGACCATTTTTGGTCGTGAACAGTAGAAAATCCATACCAAAGAGTATTAATACTCGTCCTATTGCGGTTGGCTTTTGACGGACGAAAGACCAAATATGGGTTTGGTCCGTCGCTTGGTCCAACGACTGTGGACGCTCTTAGGATAATAAAATATTAAAATTTAGAAATGATATATTTCTCAAACTATACTACGGATATTTATTAACTTTATATTGTTGGAAAGTATTTTAAAACACATATATATCGAATATAAACATGACTATCAAATCATACATATTTTATGTTAATAATAATTAATTAAAATGGTGATTTTTGAAATATTGTCGAAATATCTTAATTCTTAGGAAACAAAATTTTGAAATAAGTAGCTCAATTTATGAGAAACGGAAGGAGTATTTTTTTGTTTGTTTGTTGTGTGAGATAAAACTCCGTCGGCGTGGTTTTTCTACACACCATGTTCCAAGCCATGATAATGGAGGAGGGTTCGTGATTTGCATGGCGAGCCAACGGTAGAAAAACATAGTCATTCCCCTATGAAAATAGGGTCGTGATAGGCATGGAGGGCCAGCGATAGACAAAAAAAGAGCGAGAGCAGTACTAAGATGAGTGCCCGCTTGGGAAGTCCTCGTATACTTTTGTTTGGTTGAAAACCAGCCATTTCAGTAGGAAAGGGCGAGAAAAGTACCAAGATGGGTGACCGCTTGGGAAGTCCTTATGTTTTCTTCCAAGCTTACCCCAACTTGTTTGGGACTAAAGAAGAAGAAGAAGAAGAAGATAGAAAGTATATCTATTGTAAAAGAAACAGAAAAAAAAATGTACAAAGAGAGCTGTCAAAGCAAATCCGGAAAAAAAAAGCAAACCTATTTACAGAGTTACAATATCATCCTAATTGAACAAGACTTGAGAAGTTGAGTAACCATTAAATACCCCTTTGTAAGCATACCAGATGCAGGGGCAGAAAATATCATCTCCATGTGGAAGTATTGCAAGGCCCAAACACAGTAACGCTAAGATGAGGACAGATAACTAAATACATTTCCAAGAGTTACTTTACCCTAAAACGATATATCTGCCACTCACCCAGGATAAGGACACGTGTAAAGGTATTCCAAGATCAACAACCGAATTTAAAGTGGGTAATTGAACATTGAATGAAAATCAGAACGGTAAAATTCGCGGAAGACCCGATTGACTGTGTAGGTGGAAAAAGAGATTCATCTGTGGTCAAATAAAAAATAATAGCTTCAGCGAAGATAACCTCTTATGCTTCGTCGAATTCACCTCCCAAACATTGGCGTGCCCCCAGCGAACGAAGGTAGTTGATGATGTTCGGCCAGCATTCCCACTTGAGGATCAGCTAGCAAAGTGAGATGTTATTCACTAATTGTAAAACTGTTTATAAAAGAGAGGTGGGAATATTGAGAGAGTGGGTTGAAATTTTGGAGAATAGAGAGAAAAGAGAGTTGAGAGTGAACCTGTTCTTGAAAGTAAAATTCTAACCGTTTGTAACTATCATCATACTGTGGTGAATCACTCCGATGTAGGTTTTAACGTTGAAGCACATAAATTTCTTGTATATCTTACTTTACGTGACTATCTCCCACAATTCTTATTGTTCAACAGTTAGCCTCACAAATCATCAACCTAAATATCTTTAGGTGTAGTTGTGGGCTTTTCCTACGGTAACATTTTGGCGCTGGAAACATATAAATTTTTTTAAAAAGGATTTATCATACTTGGTTTGAGAACTTGATTTCATTTGCTCATGTTTTAGATTCTTCTTGTTTGTTTGTGTTTTGAAAAAAGAAAAGTTAACCTCAAAGTTCATGATATCCATAATTTTCAGGGAAGTTGAAGCTTGCTAAAAAAGGGCTAGAATCGAATTTTTATGTTAAAAGCTGTTTTTGAATCTTGTTTTAAAAGTTTGATGAAAGAAGGAAAAGTGGATATTAAATTTCTCGAGAGTCGTCATCCTAAGAAAATTTTAGACCTGCTCGAAAAACAGATAAAGATTAGCTTTTCCGACTTAAGAAGAAAAAAATCTTGAATGATAAAAAAAACTTCTTTTTGCTAAAATTAAGGCGTAAACACCGAGACATGATTTTTATGAATATATAACTTACTACTTTTAGGGTTGGCCAATTTTAAAGCCTAAACGCGCTCTTAATTTTAAGAGAATATTACATGGTATCTTTCTCGAATCTGTTAAATCTTTGATATTAATCATAAGATCAGAGGGAACTTCATAAGTGTTGTGACACCATCTTGTGAAGACATGGATCCTGATGTGATTTTAATTATACCACAAGAGAACGGCTGTGATGAGACAGTGTGCAACCACGGTTCGTTCCACAAGGATTTCAAAATTGCAATTTCTAACTTTTAATTAATTGATGTGCTAATGACAAATTGACTGAAATGGATTTTTATTTTTCTAAAATTCTAAAAATGGAATACACACTAAAAATGATATTTTCTACAAATGAAAGAAAACCTAGTACTCAAGATTTCATCATAACTCTGCAAACTAGATGATTGTAACTATTTTCGATAATTTTTTTCAAAATATTACTCAAGACGACTGAGGACAATTATATGCGTCTTGGAAGATATGGAATTTTGAATGAATTATTTTCTCAAAAGACTAATAATTATCTTCACTATAAAATACTAGTATCTAACAAGAATAATTAAATCACTTAATCAAGCATTATAGGACATACGAAGAAATTATTATCATTATTAAGCAAGAAATAAGATCAAGAGAAATAATAGAAAATAATCACAATATGCTAGCAAACATAGTAGGATTTCCTCTCTAATCCTAAAGGAGAAATATATACAGTCATCGCAAAAAGAATAGAAGAAGGAACCATTTTATTCATAATTATATAAGAAAATTACAAGAAAGAAATGACCTAGTGCGTCGCAGAAAGATTAGGATGATTTAGTGAATAAACGACTCCTTTTGTGAGCTTTAAAGCCAGAACTGACGCTTGCTATTATTCATGAAAACCGTTGCTAATGCTAATGAATACAAATGATTAGGCAACGGTTTTCTGCGACTTTTCAAACACGTGGTCTTCTTATTCTTCCTTCTTTGCTCAAGAATCCTAACAATGATAGATTTTTTTATGGATTGATTTCTATTGCTTCTGGCTTCCATCCAGCCTCCCCAAAACTCTTCCTACCTTCTCCTATACATAGTACAACAACCACATCTCGATTTTCTTCCCAAATCTTTCGAATCAATGAGAATCATATCACAATATTATTTTTTTCATCTTTACGACCTGATTTTTACAAAATGATGATTTTGTTTCCTTCGTGAAACTTTTATTGATGTTGTTTCTTTTTTAAGAGTAATGAAAAAGATTCTTTCCCGTATTCAAACTCGAGAATATTTCCTTTCTAACAACCGAAATCTCGAATCATATTTCTTTCCTTGAGTTTCGTGAGTTTGTGATGTTTTTTCTATTTATAGATTATTCTGTTGATTTTATGCATCCAAACGAGTATTCTTTCTATGATAAGAATATCTTGTCTTAAAACTTCAAAAATTTCCAAAATTATCGATCACAAAATCTTCACAGTTCGAGAGTGATATATTCCCGCCAAAAATTAAGTTTGAAATAGAAATGATGGGTGCCTTTATCAATTGAGGTTCCCTTATCCAAAATGAGGGCGCCTTTAATACTTTTTAAGCCAATTTTTCACAAAAGTTTATTATTTAAATATACCTAAAAACATAGAAAATAATTATATTAGTACCAAAATTGAGAACTATTAATACAAATATGAGATCAAATAAGACACACAAATGTGTCTATCAGATCCTATGAAATTCTTTTCCACGATATGTCGGATACGCATTCAATATGATAAAATGTTGGACCTACAGTGGGTAACTGG
Organism: Papaver californicum; assembly: GCA_023531435.1. Lineage (NCBI taxonomy): Eukaryota > Viridiplantae > Streptophyta > Magnoliopsida > Ranunculales > Papaveraceae > Papaver > Papaver californicum. Next base: position 4,656,416 of record JAJJMC010032380.1, on the reverse strand, counting down.
CTAGTAACCAGTGAATTAACATACATACCATCTCTAACAATTTTGTTGTCATATTTTCACGAAGGAAAAGGTTTTATTATTGTACAGGAGCATAGGCCGATTATAATGCCATCGAAATAAGACAAGATAAACCCATCTAAGAAGAACCAAAAGGTACATATGACGATGAGTAATGGCTTGAATAAATAAGTGCTTGGAAACGATGGCAATACATCAGTATACGATGAAACTGTTATATTAGATGTCGGGAACCAGGTTAATTAAAATATAAAATACATTGAACACAGTAAGCATAAAAGAATATTTCTGGCGATCTTCTAGAAAAATTAGGGCTAAAGGAGAACGATGGATCAAATGGCAAGTGAGGAAACAGCTCATCGAAATGGAACATGACCTGCAGGAAATCGAGTAAAAAGAAAAACCAAAACGAACGAGGGACAAGGGAGTGATCCAAGAGGTGCTGGATGATCTCAAGAATCTGAAAGCTATGTTACGAAATTTCAAACAAGCAGGACAGGGGAAGAAGCTAGCATGTCGGAGGCAGATTGATCTCCCTTCAACGAAGATATCTTGTATGCTCCTATCCCAGAAAAATAATCAATACCCGCTTTCGCCTGTACCTTTGAGTGGATGGGAAATACAGTGTAGCACGTGAAGGCATACAAAAGGCCTCTCCTACAATGGGAACATCGGGATGAAGTCATATCCAAATACTTTCTGGCGATATTAAAGGGTGAAACCCTAACATGTTTTGATGACATCCAGAATACTCAAAATCTTCATTGTAATACATGGAGATATCATTCTTAAAAACATACATGCACAATAATCTGCTGAGATCTGGAGTCGAAAAGTTGTTTCATTCTTAAGTCAAGAAAGGACTGTGGATCTTAGTAAATAGATGGAGAAATCTGTGCAGCGAGATTGGGAGTCAAGAAAATCCTAAAAACCTTATCTGAGGATTTATTAATGAACTATGAAAGACAAACTTGATATATATGGCAATCTTCAATGCCCCGCCGAGCACGATAGGAGACCTGAACAAGATACAAGAAAAATACATCTCCATAAAAGAAATATAGAGATAGGAAGGTGTCTTTGTGATGAAGTATTTCACTCAGCAAACCAAAAATATTATAGGAGAAATTCCACAAGTAGGATATTGGAGCGAGCAGAGGGTGTAGACACAACGAAGAATGTGATGGGCGAATAACGAATCATCCAGGTGACAGAGACCACATGAGCATCCCCGCAGACGAGGAAAGTTTACGACTAGAGATACAACGATAGAAAGTTCAATGATCCAAAGTTTAATGATTGAAAGTTCACAACATTAAATACACCTTTATCTGTTATCTTTCGAAAAATCGAGCAATCTAGGGCCATGCGAGAAATCAGATATCTTCTTAACATGGGAGGGGGTAGGGGGTTGGGGGGATTATGGAGCCACCTACTTCACGGTATATTTATGAGTATTGTGATTATCATAAACTTCATGGTCATACCATTTTCAATTGTAAAAACGTGGAAAGAATCGTGCACGACCTGCTACTTCGAGAGGAGAACTGGATAATTTCCTGGAATTACCCCCACCGCCGTTAACATAACCCGACAATCCTACCCCATAAGTTTTTTGGATAGATATTGATAGAGGCACAAAGATCATGAGATGCAATTCAATCGAACATTCCGCTAAGACATAGGATAATTTTCATAGTAACATCATAGGTCGAATACATAAGCGAGATCCTCAGGGTAAAAAAATCTTCAATTTATAAAACCAATAGAGAGGTGGATGGCACAGAAGTTCACGTTCTCAGCCTCAGAAGCACCGAATAACAGAAAATCACACATAGATCCTTGGGTAATAACATCGGAGATGCAGAAATAGGATGTGGATAAGGTGTTGGTTAACACAAGAAGTTCGATTAAGATAATCTTATATGACACCTTCAAAAGGATAGATTACTCAGATTCCATGTTGATCCTATCGACCTATAATTTTTATAGTTTTAACGGCTCAACCTCAAGGGAAAAGGGTGAGATCACCATGATAATCTACGTGGGGAAGGTGGAAACTATAAAAACCATCTTCTTAGTTGATATAAAGTCACATTATAGAAAAATCATTGGAAGACCATGGGGCAATTGGACAAAGGGAATGACATCAACTTACCATCAAAGTTTACGGTTTCCCACGCAATAGGGGATAACAGATATCTGCGAGGATCCCAACGAGGCAAAGTTCTATAACGAAGTTGGTGTGAGTCAATATGAGGATCATACATAAGGGGTCAAGCAACAGAAACGACAAGCGAATGAAGATATGAACGAGAAAAAGATATACGGCCGAAGCAGATAAATGAAAAGGTTTATCAAGTGACAATATCAACAAAGGGAACCCTCTATCGTAGCAATTAATAGGCCCAAACCGTCTCGGTGAATCGACGATGAATTTTACGACAGCCGAGCCTACAAGTGATCTGAATTTGGGAACAAAGGAAGAGCCGAAAATAATCAAAATAAGAAAATTAATAGAAACAGAAGAGTGATAAAGGCTATAAAAGTTGATTAAAGAGTACAAGGGCGTATTCCCTTGATGAATCCCGAAGTAGCATATCATCATTTTAGATATTGACCCAAAGGATATGTTAGAGCATTTCTCGGTCAAACTCACAAGTTTTGGTATGTCAAGATTGTTGTCAATGTTAGATGAAAAACACCACCTATTGATTTATAGCCTATTAAACTCATTCTCAGACTAGGATTAGAGCATGTTAGTTGGGTATCAAAATTTACCGAATAACCCTTGAAGATTGAATATTGAATATAAACGAAGACATATGCCATGGATTCATCAACAAAGGCATTTGAAGACTGATCATATTTACTCATTATTTCTACCATTCTATCTACTGAGACAACATCGTACGGCTTTAGTATAATTGATGAATTCCAAAGAAAAAGTTTCGAGTTCAAGCTTGTACTTGAAAAATTTAAAACATGAATACAAGCATTGAATAATCATATGACTTATTGCTTTTGAGGTTGAAGATTATTTATTGTTCAAAAAACTATGACTTCGAAAAAAGATCCTAAAAACATCAAGAAGTATCAAGTTCGCAAACTTGTTCATAAACTGATTTTTTTATTTCGTAAACTTGTTCACATATTGATTTTTCGTTTCGCAAAACTTGTATAAAACTTGATGTTCCAAAAGTGTTTTTTGTTCACAAAATGACTTTTCAGTTCGTGAACTGTACATTTTTAGGTATACTCATGGACACTTTAAAATTGTCCACTGTTCACAAAATGTTTTTTAGTTCGCGAACGGTACACTTTTATGTATATTATCCCGGACACTTTGATTTTTTCATGTAAACAAGCTGATTTTCTTAGTTCTAGAACGATATACTTTCAAGTTGGTTCCTGGAAACTTTGAATTTGTTCATGTACAGAAACTGATTTTTCAGTTTCCGAACTATACACTTATAAGGTGGTTCCTGTATACTTCAAATATAACATGTACGCATGTTTTTTTGGTATTAGTTAACTAAATATTTCAAATAGGTGGTTCCTGCACACTGCAAGCTGATTTTTTAGTGAACTGGCATGTTTTTAAGTGGTAGAGGACTTCAATATTACTTGTTGGTTCATGATCCTTATGGGCTATTTCTCGTGGGCTAACCTTATGCATGATTTTTGAAAGAAAAATACGGTTATCCATATTTTCCTTCGTAAATAAAGGAAAACTTTTCATATGCTTATATGGTTGCCATTCTTTGGAATCAATCTATATTGAGAAGTTAAGTTTGCTTGGGATCAAAGTATTTCGTAAATATGGAAACTAGTTCACGAATTTGCTTTTTCCTCAAGAAAACAATTTCTTTAAGCAATCAAGCCTAATTTATCATTATAAATAGAGGTTTCTCTGCAACCTATAATCTAAATCCTGGCACGCTATATCCTAGTTGCGGCTAGAGGCATCCTCTAAAAACCTAGGTTCCATTATGACACTTATTAGGTTATAACTTTTAAAGTCTTCACTAAGTTATTTATGAAGCCCGGTCAGACTATCTATTACCTAATAGACCTTTGATATCCGGATTCTTACCTTGATTATTTTAGTTCTTGTATATAATAAGGTTCTTCTCGTCTGTTATGCGACTATTCAAGAACTACTGATTAGGGAATAAGATTGATAAAAGTTACAAAGTTCTCTCCGTATCAGGCTTTGTAATTCCACAAGTTTGATATTTAAGCTTGTTTTAGATTGATATTTGTGAGGTAGAATTGATTAGGTATTCAATAACCTTTTGAAGAGAGTAAGCTATCCATATTGTTGAGATTTTCTTGATTTCTTATTTTCTCTTGAAGATCCATCATAAGCAAATAGATTTCCATTAACTTGATTGAAACATATATGATGGAAATTAATATGATACCTGTTAGAGGAAGGTTAGTTAAAGTCTTCACTTCAACATAAGTAACTCTTAAGCCTGTAAAGGACGCCAGATAGGAGAACAAGTGTGTAGGATCTTGTGAGATCTGGGAGATGTAAGGAGCACGACTGAAAATGAATTGCTCGAAAGGTTGATTCATTCTCAACTATATTCCAGTCTGAAGTGTGATAGTAGCCTACTGTTTTTAGCGACATAATACAATTTGGTGTTCAAATTGGACAAGGTCTCTGGGTTTAACTGCAAGATTGCAGGTTTTCTCGTTAAATTTTTTTCTGGTGTCTTGTGTTTTTTTCTTTTTCCCATTATATTATTTATCTGTATAATTTAAATATCACAAGTAGTACGTTAATCAACCTAGATAGTTTTATCTTAATTGTAAAGATTATATAACTTATTCTATTCGTATCTTAAAATGTAGATTATAAGACCTTGTCTTGTTGAAATTTGGATCTTAATATTTCGGGTACAAATTAACTAGGTTGACCTTGATATACAATCAAGAACAATGATCTGTATTCTAGAGATCTATACGCATTGATTTATAAAGAATTGTCCATATAGGTTCACGAACAAAAAAATTTGATGGTGTATTAGGTACCCTATCTGTTTAAATTGGTATTAGATCAGGTAAACACCATCAAGACCTAATAAGTTTGTGTTTTTATCAATCTGGAACAGATAGACGAGAGTTTTATCTCTATTAACGTACTACTAGCCTTATGGTGGAAAATAGCAATGCGTTCCTTCTCAATATCTCTTGATTTCAATACATGGGCGAAGGTTGTAAAAGGTTACACTCTTCCATTAGTTACTGTAGATAGAATAACCACGTTCAAGGAAATTGAAAAATATGACTCAGTCGAAATCAATGTTGCAAACCAAATTTTTGATGGGTTGAATGCTATTATACATGCCATAATCCAAGATCTTCAATATCATGTGCCTATATATGATACATCAAAAGATGCTTGATATCTTAGAAACTTATTTGAAGGGAATACCTTAGAAAAAATAAGCAGGGTTTCAAAACCTAACTTCTGAGTCGGAAAACCTTCATATGGACGATGAAGATTCGTTTGAGGAATTCAATTAAAACTTTCTGAAATAGTGAATGCCTATCATGCGTTACGAAAAACTATTTCTGAAAAGGATATTGTGTTAAAAATCCTGAGATCCTTTCCAACCGATACGAGTCTAAGAAATCTTCCATCATGGAAGGAAGCGATCTTTCAAAACTTTCAAGAAGTTATAGTGTTGAAAAATTGAAAAGCTTTTATTATGAACTTCACAAAAGGTAATATATTCTTGAAACCGAAAATCCTGCTGATCTTGCTGGAAGTGCCTCTGTCACTATTTGTCCTGAGTTATACTGTGAGGAAGACAAGACTACCTTGACACTATTTTCACAACAACAGTTCGAGAAATTTCTTATAGAGAGAAAAATAATGTCTCGAAAATATTTTTCTTCCAGATCACATGTTCATGTATAATTTTTTTTTTGGGTATATAACGACAATCTTCAATTCTTGAAATGTCTCGGGTTTGGAAATCTCGTTTCTAGTGTTCAAATATGAAATATTATAGAAAATACAAAGGTTATATAACCAATAAAATTACCCTGAGGATGATGACTTGGTTCATACAACCAATAAAATTACCTTTTTTTTTTGATGATCATGATCATGGTTCTGATAACTATGAAAGGTATTCGCAGTATTCTCTAATCAACGACATCTCTCCAGAAAAGAAAATTAGTCTCTTACGAGACGAGGTTCGCTTAATGAAGGAAATCTTCCTTCGAGAGAGTTCACATTTTTATTTGGAAAAAGAACAACTAAAAAAGAAACTTGTGAATATGGTGTGTCGACAAATGGGTCAACTCAAAAAGGAACAAATAAGAACTAACAAGCTTATCAATTATATTATTCCAATCTAAATGAGAAAAATCAACTTATGAATATGATCCACTCTTGGTCGAAAAAATCTCATACAAGTCAACAAAAGTCTTTTAAGCACAAATATTGGAAGAATTCTCCCAATACTGTTGTGATGAATAATATGCCCAAAAATTCTATTTACATAACACGTTCTCCTAAATATTTTTAATCTGAAACATGGGGTCATGTTCAAATTCACTGTGCTATGAATAACAAACCTTTTGGGAACAATGCTCAAAACTCCAAACGCCCTTTTAAAAAGAATCATCTTCCCAAATCTGCTTCCAAAAAGGAAGATTATAAATGGATGAATAACAAACCTTTTGGGGAACGATGCTTAAACTAGGGTTTGGATACTCGTTAATGGAGGTGAATGGAAGGAGTAGATGATAAGAAAACAATCATGAGAGAGAAGTTTAAGATTAAATTTATTGATAAGAATGTGTTCTGGTTGCAAAATGATCCTTACTAGTTATATATACAAGAGATGATCCATATGTTTATTGTGTGATCACTAGGGACCAATTACATTTCAGTATCCTCTGGCAAATCACTTTACATTTCCCGCCTTTATAGCTGGAGACGTATGATCGTCACTCTTGTATTCCATCTCTTTAAGTGATCATCTTGTCAGTTTATATATAACTCATCCACTTCCATCTCATAAATCCAGGTATTCGATGTCTATCCAGCTCTTTGTTCCAGGTGCTTACTCTTTAACTGCCAATTTTATTCTTTAAATATCTGTAAACCTGTCCGTATAACTCGAGCTATTAACTCGTGACTTTAGCTATTGTCACGTGACTTAGGTAATAATCGATTTTGACTATGGATTTTTTCTTAGCTTTTAGCTATTGGCACCGATGGCTTCCATATATGGGTGGATGCGATATTTTTACATCTACATATTTTCCCCCAGTTTCAATAAAGCTAGTTTGAGACTTAGCTTTAACTAAATTGTCGATTGTATGACGTCTGTTCCTTGGGAAACTGTTATAGCTGTTCTGTGTTTTCGATAACTAATTCAACTATTCTGTATTTTTAGTTTGTACAACTGGTTCTATTTTAGTATTTTTTTAAATAGATGATATAGTTTATTTTAGTTACAGAGCTATAATAGTTGGATTAAATTTAGCTCAGAATTTAATTATAAATGCTTTGATATATTTTCAGTTGTTCACTTATCGGAAATACTTTTTGGATCATCTTTTGGGTTATCATCACCTCATTTTTGCCCCAAGTTTCCTTAAAAATTAGTTTCATCTCTAGTTTTTGAATAAACTGTAAGAGTAAGATGTTTGCGTTCAATCATTTTTATTGGATTTATTTAGTAACGTTGACCCTCTTGGAGGATCATGAACAATTCATCTTTATTGGAGGTGATTATTACCCTTTAATCGAGTATTTCACACTTATTATAATGGTTTTGAACTTTTACTGTGCCCCATTTTATATTGGCCAAAACAAATAGGTTATACCTACATGTGGTGGTATTTATCTTAGTTCTCTTTAATATGACATAATCTATTAATTTTCAATGTTATTTCAATTTTTTCTTTTTGCTACTTTCATCTTCTGAACTTCAATGTTCAAGATTTAGGGTTTCACCATTCTTCTAAAAGTTTTTTCTTGAGTACATCTTCTTAATTTCATTGGAAAAACCTCAAATTCCAAATAATACTAACAAGATCTTTGAAGTATATAATATCCCTTCTGACCTTGGAATGCAGTTTCATCTTCCCAAACCTTATGAAATCAAGGTTTGGTCTATCAAAGATCTTTATGACGATGAGATTCTTATCCCTGAGTCCCATCTCAAATCTGGGTTCAAAATCCCTATTCTTTCTTTTGTTCATTAAACTCGGTCTATTAGTGGTTATTCTTTGTGGAGATTGAATCAAAAAATTTCCGCTTTCTTAATTATGTTATTGAATACGATAACACTGTTGATGAAGACAAGTAGGTTACTGCTAAAGATTTACATAAATCTTTTTAGGTTCATTCCTATCAATCCTCTTACATTAAGAGGATTAATAATTTTATTCGAGATCTTTTGCCTACTGATATGGGCATAATTTATACATATTTACCACTTAATCTATATTTGTTAGTGTTCAAGTTGATATTAATTTTATTGTTTCTATGATTTTTGGGTTATTCACATAATTCCCGATGTTATGAATAAGCATGACTAAATGGACTAAAATTGATGTGAAATCGGTAGAGACAAGGCTGACCGGCTTGAACGAGTTTGCATATGTATGCGCGTTCCCATGCCAAGAAGTCAGATTTGATCCAGTTAATGCAAAGCAGATATAGCTAAAATAGAGAAGCAAATCTGGGATATTGTCAATAGACATGGACAAAAGAGTAGTAGAAAACAAGAGTAAAGAAGAAGTGGAGCTGGCGTTAACTGGTTAAGAAGTAAACAGTCAGGGAGAGAGTCTGACGCAAAAAAACAAAGACTTTTGAGCTGCAGTGGGCATTGGGTATATAGAGAAAATGGATCTCATGTGTGTTTCAATTCGGTTTCAATGGGAAGTGAAAGAAGTTGGACATGGCATTGAAAGGTACGACTAAAAAAAGTAAGAAGAGGGACTCTTCTTGAGATTAAGTGTTGGTGTTGGCTGACGTAAAGAGTAGGTAGGCACGTGAGTCGATGGTGAAAAAGTGAATTGGATAGTTGAGGTGGAATCATAAAAAAAGAGACGAATAAACGTTGTGGGGGTCGGTGGGATTTCCGGGAAAAGAGAAAGAAGAGTAGGTACGGTGAAAGAGGAGGCTAGGGAAGAAATACCTGGGAGGCGGCTAGGGTGAGTGGAGAGATTAGGGAAGAGAAAGGGTATGTGGAAGAGAAAGAAGAATGAGGCTAGTGAGGTTCTTTTAGTAGGCGTAGGAAAAAGTTTTAGGAGACGGAGAAGGGACAAGCTCTGATTGTGTACATGAGACGGGAAAGGCTCTGATTGTGTACATGACAAGAGGATAGGCGTTGATTGAGAGGAAAAAGAGAGATTGATTATTGGAGATAGGAGAGAAGGAATTGATTAGGGAAGAAAGCTGACGCACGTGAAGAGAAGAGTGATTTCTTATGATCTGTTCTTCTGGCTTGGAAGCTGTACATGAAAAGAAAGGACAACGCACGTTTTTGGGTTTAATTCTTTCTCTCTATTCCTGTTAATTATTTTTATGGGTTTTAAGAAATCCATCTCTATGTCTCACTAAATTTGTAGCTAGGGTTTAATGTTGAAACCACTTAAAGTTTTAGATCAATTAAATCGAATTATTTGATACAGACTATTATGATTTGAATAGATTAATTCCATGATTTTGATTTATTGATTTAATGAAAAATTAGTTGTTGCTTCACCGGTTTTGTACAATACAGTAAGTTATGCGCATAATTAATAGGATAGCAAATATGTTTGTCTACTTATTTGATATTTCATGCTTGGGTTAAATCCTTAGATGGGGTATGCTTAGAAAAGCCAGATATTATTTGTGAAACTATAATTAGTTTCGTATAATTTTCTCGCTAATGCAATTAGATGGTGTATGCATGAGACTTAGAGCTTGATGCGCCATGCTTAGGGCGTCCCAGTGACATTTGCAACTCTAATACATATAATAGGTGATGTCGATATAACAAACAATAGATGGATATTCATGAGTTATGTTTCATTTCAGTAATTAAATAGAAATAGTGGTGGATAGTGAAAACTCTGGTTACTGTTTCTCTCATTTGATTTATTTTTTTAGTTAGTTTTTTTTATTATTTTATTCATAAATCTAAAATTCCAAAAATATTATTCTTGATTAGATGATTAGAGATATTGATTGCATTATTGTCCCCGCTCCCTGTGGGTTCGACCTGTACTTGCCGTTGTCTGCATTGTAGACACCGTGCGATTGTGGTTATTTAGATAGGGTATTCTAAAACCCTATCACCTACACTTCTTGCAAATAAGTTTTATGCGGAACCAAATCTTAAAATTAAAACATGATATGGATAATAGAAAATATCAAACTATTATTTTTTGGTGTCTGGGAGTTTAACAGATGTTGCAAGTTAATTTTATCTTCTTCTCTTTGACACCATTTTTTTTCTCCAGCTATCTTAATTTTTTTTTATAAACAACTGGTAAGAGGAAATTCACTTATTCGGGTGAAGATATATTTTTATTTAAAAGAGTTAAGGGTACACCCCAATCTTCATATCTATTTTCTGTCCTTGCAGATTGCAATGAACCAATTATTAGTGATAACTAGTTTGCATTATCTCTTTTTTTAAGCCTCTCTCGAGATGAAGAAATTCAAATTGTAACTCATCTTTCTGCTCCTCAATCTGAAAAAGAGGACGTTGGCTTCCGTTTGAGGTAATTTTAATATAAGAATTATTATTTTATTTTCATTAGTTTCAGTTTTTCTTTAAAGCTTTCTTTTTAACTAATAAATGTTTTGATCTCATACAACTGTTGAAGAGATGGACATCTCAAGTTGGCAGGGTTTGTTTTCTTCATAACAAAATTATGAAGCTTAAATAAGATAGAGCTCATCTCGATGAGGCTAATTATGAACTGAAGAAACAACTTGCAATCAACAAATCTCAGTATGACCCTCTATTCAGCAGTTTCAAGAGAGATGCACGAATCTGACTATACATATTTCTTAGGAAGCTGAGAATTTTGCTTTAAAAAATGAGATGGGGATTTTGAAGATAACGGTTGCCTACCTCGAAGGTTTACAACCTCGAAACTTTCAACTTTCAACTTCAAAGGATGGTGGTGTTGTTCCAGCTGTTGAAGCTCAGATGTAGCCATTACATCTGAAGTTATTACTGCTAATTTAGTTGAGGAGCCAATTATTAAATCTCCAGCAACTGATGCTTCTCAGCCATCTCAACCTTTTAAGTCCGATGTTTCAGTTGAGGAAGTAAATGAATCTTCAGCTGATGAGTCACATTTTTTTTTATTTCTTTAATAAAAAATACCTCGTTTTACTTATGGGTCTACTATTCTTAAAGTACAATTTAGATGTGTTTATTGTATTATTTTTGCCCCTGATTTATATCTTTATACTATGTTTTGTCTTTCTTATTGCTGTAAAATGGCATTTTCAGATAAAATTGTGTTCTCGTAGGGAATTTGAGATTTATCACCTTTAGTGGTGCTTGGATAGGCCTTATTTTGAAGTACCTGTCCAGAGTACCTCGTTGTCACGGGGTCAGTCCTTCGCCTCGACTTTCTTCCGTACGACACTTGTCTAGAATTCCGTTACTAGATAAGTAAGCCTTCCCAATGAAGTTTAACACAACTTCAATTGACTACTCAAGATCAAACTCACAAGAAACTCAAGAACAACTTAAGAACACTCAAGAAAAGATGAATGTTGAATGGAAGTTGTATGCTTGTATTGCTCTCCCAAACTTGGATGATTTACAAATGAGGGTGGCATCCCTATTTATACTAGTTGGGATGCCAAGAATGTTCTAGAGAATGATCTAAGATCTCTACAAATGTATGGATAAGATCTACTTCTAGATTATTCTGTACATATCCACATATATCTACACCATTCTAGAATATTCTAAGAAAAGGACAAATGAGAGAAGATTCTAGAATGAGAGGCTAGCCATTTAGCCAAAGGGGCTAGCCAAGGTGGTGCCCAAGGGTGAGTTAGCCATGTGTTGATCCATTTGGTGCACCCTTGTGACATTCTCCCCCACCCGAATTTGCAGACGTCCTCATCGCGTTGTACTTGTTGATGAGATCTTTGTGTTGCCAAAGTAAGTCTTCATGTTCCCAACTGGATTCACTGTTTGGTTGATCCTTCCATCGAACTAGATATTCTTTGTAAACTCGACCCGCTCTTGAGACACGTCTGTGTGACTCTGTGCTTGAAACCTGCTTGTCTAGAGAGGTAATCATATTGAACGGAGCCCTCTTGGTAATTCGTCTAGACTCGTCATCTTGATCCGCATAGTATGGCTTCAAGCAGCTAACATGAAAGACGGGATGGATTTTCATGTGGCTTGGAATCTCCAATCTATAAGACGCCTTCCCGACTTTCTTGATGATGCGAAACGGACCCTCGTATCGTCGAATGAGTCCCTTGTGTACCTTTCGAAAAGCTTTGAACTGTTGTGGGTTCAACTTCAGCATGACTAAGTCATCTTCTTCGAAAGATACGGGTCTCCTTTTCTCGTCCGCCCATTTCTTCATTCGTTGAGAGGCTTTCTTTAAGTATGCTTTGGCCAAGTCGTGCTTCTCATGCAACTCCTTAGTGAATTGAAAAGCCGCAGGGCTCTTTCCTCTATATCCTCCAGCGAGTGTGTGTGGCATCAAAGGTTGCTGGCCTGTGGCCAACTCGAATGGACTATGGCCAGATGATTCACTCTTCTGCAAATTGTAGCAAAACTGAGCCACGTACAATAATTCCACCCAATTTCTTTGGTTAGCGTTCACGAAGTGTCTCAAGTACTCCTCCAACAAGGCATTGGTGCGCTCCGTTTGTCCATCTGTTTGAGGATGAAAGCTTGTGGAGAAGTTGAGCTCGGACCCAAGCAATTTGAACACCTCTGTCCAAAATTTCCCCTAAATCTTGGATCGCGATCGCTAACTATTATCTTTGGTATGCCCCAATATTTCACCACGTACTTCACGAACAGTCGAGCAGCCTGTTCTGCGGTGCAGCCTGTTGGTGCAACGATGAAGGTAGAATACTTGGTGAACCTGTCCACGACCACCAAGATTGATCCCAAGCCATCCACCTTGGGTAAGGCAGAGATGAAATCCATCGATAAACACTCCCACGGTCTATCTGGCACTGGTAATGGCTCTAGAAGTCCTCCTAACTTCTTGTGTTCTACCTTATCCTGATGGTATACTAGACATGTCCGAACATAGGCATCCACGTCGTCCTCCATCTTTGGCCAGTAATAGTTTACTTCCAGCAAATCCAACGTCCTTCTCTGACCAGGATGGCCTGCCCATCGGGTGTCATGACACTCGTGCATTAGTTCACGCCTCAAGTTCCCATGCTTAGGTATGAACATCTTGTTCTCATGTGTGAATAAGAGACCGTCTATCAACCAGAACCGACGAGTCTTCCCTTTATTCACAACATGAATGAGGCTTTTCGCAAAAGTGTCTTGTTCCAAGCCTTCCCGTACACGATCCAGAATGGAACCCGTCAATTTGGCGATGGAAGGTACACGTTCCAATGCAAGACTAGCATGTTCCTCTTTTCGGCTCAATTTATCAACAACATAGTTGGTGCGGCCTGGCTTGTACTCAAGATTCAGGTTGTACTCTGCCAGAAAGTCTTGCCACCTGGCTTGCTTTGGAGACAACTTCTTCTGAGTCTGGAAGTAGATAGTAGCCACATTATCAGTGAAGACCATGAAATATGACCCAAGAAGGTAGTGCCTCCATGTACGAAGATAGTGTATGACGGCAGTCATCTCTTTCTCTTGCACCGTGTAACGCCGTTCCGCATCGTTCAACTTCCGACTTTCAAATGCAAGTGGGTGTCCTTCCTACATAAGTCTCCTCCAATAGCAAAGTCGGAAGCATCAATGTATACCTCAAAAGGCTTGGTGTGATCAGGTAATCTTAAGACTGGCTCCTTCATAACCGCGGTCTTAAGATCATCGAAAGCGGCTTGGCACCCTTCACTCCACGTCCAAGTCCTCGCTTTCTTTAGTAAGTCCGTGAGCGGTGCTGCTCTCTTCGAGCAGATTTCTGTGTACTAGAGATGATGGATGGATCAACTGATTCGTCTATACCATTGCTACTGGGACGTCCATTCATGCGAACGGCGCTAACAAAAATTGATGTCTATAATGGGACATTGACAATGGAATTCGATGGAGAAATAATACGTTTCAACATTTATGAGACGATTCGATATCCTAGTGACGTACATTCTTGTTTTTCTATTAATGTTATTGATTCTTTGGCTAAACAACTGTTTGATTTGGACAGGAAGCAGAAAACAAAGGCTTTGCATGATAATAGGATTTCTAAAAAACAGTTTACTGTTGGACAGAAAGTTCTACTGTGTAACTCTCGCCTTTATTGGAAGAAGTCTCGTTGGAAAGGACCCTTTATTGTGACTAACGTTTTTTCTCATGGTGTAGTGGAGATTCGGAGCTTGTTAACGGGGAAGGAGCTTAAAGTGAATGGGCATCGCTTAAAGCCATATTATGAGCCATTTGAACCTGAAAAGGCTGAAATACAGTTAGAAGAGGCGCTCCCTCTGGAGGAGTAGCACAGAATACCTCGTCGGGCTATCCACGTTAAACTAAGCGCTAAATGGGAGGCAACCCATTGGTTTTGTATTTCTATCTTTTGTTTTTGATTTTTATTTTTATATCATGTTAGAATTTCCCATCTTGATGTTACATTGGAGGATTCAATTCACATTGAGGACAATGTAAAGTTTAAGTGTGGGGAAGTAATTAGGCATATAGATTTTTAGGTAGAATATTTAAGCATACACACATTTGCATGAAAACCTTCAACTTTTAGAGATTTTAGAGTCACTTAGCATACGGCTAGCTACCTTTACATACGGACTTCTACTCGAGATAACTGAACTTAGAAATATTAGAGAACTATATTCGGAGTGCTTAGTTTTTGAGAGGCTAGAGCCGACCAAAATGGACCTAAACCGCCGTTAGGAGAGTACAAGTTAGACTTGTAATCATTCAATACCCATGAGTGAGGCACCAGACCATCAATTATACGTTTAGAGTGTTTCATATGCGCTAATTCCGGGTAGAATGATGAGCTACCTAACCTCGCACCAATTTTCAGCACTATTTTTGATCTCTTGAGTGCTATTTTTTATCAACCATGAGGGTGTCATCAGAATTGCTAACTTATTCTTGTAGTTTTGTTTGCAGTTGGCATCGTTATCTCGACAACGTCCATAGAAACATAGCATCATCAACAAGCGAAACATCAAAAATTTGAAGGAAAGTTGAAGACAGTCAAGGTACAAGCAATAATTTAAAGAGGAAATTCATATTTGAGTAAGCAACAATACAATTAAACATGTTGAAGACTTACAAGAGCGAAAGAGATCGAAAGGTGTGGATTCTATACAGATTTAGAGACGAAACAGAACTCACGGGAAGAGAAAATACTCACGTAACAAGAAATTGAGAAAAATAGCAAAAGTGTCCAGGAGAAAGTGTATGAGGCAAGCAACTCACGTCACAAAAAAAAAAAAAAAAAAGAAAGAAAAAAACGTGAAAAAGAGTTGCTGAATATGGAATAAAGAAAAAAATATATATATTTTTTGCTGACCCAGAGCTATTCATTCTAAGTTACACTGCTTGAAGTGGTATAAAGGCCGTAAAGAGAAAAATAGCTAAAAAATCGTCAAGTTCTACGGAGTTCAAGAGTTTATTATCTACAACTGATACCGAAGACGTTTGTATGGGATGTTGGGAGAGTAGTGCTGATTGTCGACCGGGTGAGAAGGTAAGTAACAATTCGCATCTTCGCATAATGGTTGATTTCCTTTCGTAGAGGTCACTAGAAAAATAAAAAGGGGTTCTTTCTTGTCCCATTTTCTATGGGATCACATCTTAA
The DNA here is from genome assembly GCA_023531435.1 of Papaver californicum. Taxonomy (NCBI): domain Eukaryota; kingdom Viridiplantae; phylum Streptophyta; class Magnoliopsida; order Ranunculales; family Papaveraceae; genus Papaver; species Papaver californicum. The sequence goes on along the minus strand of JAJJMC010032380.1, from coordinate 4,640,417 downwards.
TATGACTCGGAAGGTTACCTTTCCTTCCTACCCGTCAACATGTGTAGGCCTTCTATCTTTATTCTTGCCTGCACATATGTGAGAACCATAAAGTGCGTCTTTTGTGTATCAAATTCATAAAACCCTATTGGTGAGGCAGAATTATTCGGTCACTCTCGAACCGGGACTCTTTTATTTGGTGGTTTTCTCCAAACTCAAGGATTAAGCATGAGAATAATGTTCTTTATATTTCTGACTTCTTATTATTGGTATGTAGAAACTTTATGTCCTCGTAGCTATTTGGATGCAGGTGCTTTGGAAAATTTGGAAGTTGAAGTAGGTTTTGTGGGTACATCTTTGGTAAACCCTCACGAGACTATAACTCGTCCACTAGGGACACCTAGGGGTTTAAAGGCTTGTTGCACATGCTTAGTGTAACCGTTTACTCGACGAAACGAAGTTGTATTTTAGATTAGTTTAGATTTGTAGTTTGCTCGAGGACTAGCAAAAGGCAAGTGTGGGGGAATTTGATAGGTGCATAAATCATACATTTTAAGTAGTTTTTTCCTGACCCTTATTTGCTATATTTGAGTGAATTACTATGTTTTATTATTACTTTCGAAGTTTAGTTGTCTTTTCAGGTTACAGTTCAGAAACCTGCAGAATGGAGCTGTATGAGAAGAATTATCGAGGATCCAGTAAAAATCTGCTGAATTTAGGCCTTTCACCCTCCACAGTGTAGGAAATTGAATTATGAAGCCAACAGCGAAAGAACGAGGTCATTCTGATCTCGTATGAGGAAGTTATGGGCAAAGCCACATGGTGGCAAACTAGTTTGTGCTGCTAGCGCCCAGGCGCTAAGTTGGCTGAACCGCAAGTGCTAAGGTGCTAAGTGGTTAGTTGGAGGTGCTAGAGTGGTTTGGTGGACTAGTGGCTAGCCTTGGTGGAGTAGTAGCTAGTTTGGGGAAGTCATATGGGATTAGGAAAGAATTTGGAGTTGCTATATCTTGTTGGGATGGAATAAGGAAACTTAGCACATTTCCTAATTCCACTAGGATTGTGAAAGTGGCTAACTCTCGTTCTATGAAAGGAACTCAGGCCTTTCTCATGGCAAGCCTTTTGGTGAGGTAGCTATAGCACATATTGGAGTTCCAAGGGATATTTGGGGGTCATGTTTACTATATAAGGCAGGACACAAGTCTATTCAGTAAGGAAAGCTAAAAACGCAAGCATTCTCGGTTGGGCTGGAATTTCCCTCACGTATAAGAGGGAGAAGTTGGCTGGAAATAAAAAAGATCATCTTATTCACGTTATCATATAGGAGATTAGGTTGGAGGAGAAGAAAAGAGGCGCAAGAACACAACAAAGGAAAAGGGGACATCGCAACTTGAAGGCTGGCCACTTTTTCATACAGGCGATTCTGCAGAAACAATTCTTCGCTATCTTTCCGGGTTTGATTGTGTTTTCTTTATTGATTTCCATGGGTTTTGAGAAATCCATGATGAGCTAAACCCCTCTATATTGGTTAGGGATGTAATCTGAAGTTGGCAAAAATGTTTATCAATTGAATGGCCGCATGCTCACATGTTCATGTTGTTTTTAATATCGTTCATGTTCTACTGATTATAATGCCATGTATGATTGATTGCTTGTTTGTTTAAGTTGCAAATTAGATAAGCATGCATTGATATCTACAACTAAACTGGAGTTTTCGATCCGGAATAGTCGAAGGACTCTGGTTACAAGTAGTATAGCATATTTGTTAACGATACTTAAAATTGCCATGCAAGTATGTGTAGAAGCTTGACCTAGGTTGAATCCGAGTTGCACTTTGCGCCGGGTTACTTAGAATAACCTCAACTCACAAAGACCATTGCTTTCATTGGATTGAACTTGTGTGGTGCACTACACCAAGTTATCCGGTGTTAAGGATTCAGAGAGTGGAGCGATACCCTCTCTGATGATATTAGGAGTTTTGCCGGAGTAGGCCTGCGATAGCATGCTTTAGGGTTATTGGTGTTACTAATGCATGAATGTTGAGTATGCTTTGATTGATAACATGTTGGAAAACTGACGATGAATTCTCTAACCAATACTTCTCTCTCTGATATTCGTTTTTATTAATCTGCTTTAGCTTGTTTTAGTATAATTTAGTTAAAATCACAACAAAAACCCCCCCTGTTTACTTGCGTAATTGAAAGTAATTAACAATCACTAGCCTCTCTGTGGGAACGAACTTGTTCTTATTTGCTATATTTTAATCTATTTTGGAAGAGTAAGAACTCGATTATTTTGGTTGATTACGACACGACCACGGTGCTGGTCGTGTTTCCTTGGGCTGGCTCTTGATTGCGCTCAACCGAACGGCTCCCAGATACGAGTCTTCGGTTTTCTCTTCTTGCTCCGCAATCAACGAGTTGAGCAAGTTCTTCTTGGGACAACTGTGCGAAAGATGGTCATCTTGGAAAATGAAGCATTTCTTCACACGGTTATCTTGCCTTCCTTTCCACCCGTTGTTTGGCTTGGACCCTTCGTGGCTAGTTTGTGGCTTATCATGGTAGTTCCTGTCTCCCCCACCCTTTCCTTGAAATGGCTTGGATGACTAGTTCTTGGCAAGTTGATCAGGCTTGTTCGAAAAGTCATCAAGTTTCTCGACGGTGCTTAACGCGGTGGACAAGTCAGTAATACCTCTTCATTGAAGTTCCATATAAGCCCAACGAGGTAATCCACGATTGAAGTGGTAGAAGCGGTCCTCGTCTTCCATTGTTAATATGTCTAACATGAGGGAATTAAATTGCTTGACATATTCGGAAATGGTACCTGAATACTTCAAGTTTGAAGTTTTTCCCGAGCTTTATGCTCAACGTTCTCCGGATAGAACATGGCTTTGATCTCCTTTTTGAATTCTGCCCAAGTAGTGATGGTGCAGACTCTCCTCTCAATCTCTACATATTTCCTTCTCTACCACAATAGAGCGTCTTCAATTAGGTACATGGTCGCCGTGTCGACCTTTTCTTGCTCATCATCAAGGCCCGTGGCCCTGAAATTTTCCATAGGAAATTTTCCAGCTCTTTAGCATCCCTTTGACCAGCGTATTCCTTCGGTTCCGACACCCTCACTCTAGATGGTCGAAGAACCGCTCCTCCTCAAATCAGGGTCTTTAGCTCATCGATTTGAGCTTGCAGCATCCTCACATGAGCATTTACCTCTTGCTTATGTGCACCCATCTCTTTCCGATACGCTTCAAAAGAGACCTCCATCGATTTCTCCAAATCTTCTATGGTAGCACTTTGTTGATCCATGGCTTCTCCAAACTCCATGTTCAACTTTTCTACCATCTCCGTATTGGAAGAAACCCTTTCTTCCAATAATCCAACACGAGCATCTATACGGGGGTCCACTGACTTATCCCGTTGTTTCTTTGCCTTCTGAGCCTTCTCATTATCAACGTTAGTGATAACAACATTTGCATCATTTGAAGACATAGTGAGAGATCTTACCGAGAGTAGTATGAACTTAGCTCTGATAGCAGTTGTCACGGGGTCAGTCCTTCGCCTTGACTTTCTTCCCTGCGGCTCTTGTCTAGAATTCCGTTACTAGATAAGTAAGCCTTCCCAATGAAGTTTAACACAACTTAAAGTGTCTATTCAAGATCAAACTCACAAGAAACTCAAGAACAACTTAAGAACACTCAAGAAGAAAGATGAATGTTGAATGGAAGTTGTATGCTTGTATTGCTCTCCCAAACTTGGATGATTTACAAATGAGGGTGGCATCCCTATTTATACTAGTTGGGATGCCAAGAATGTTCTAGAGAATGATCTAAGATCTTAACAAATGTATGGCTAAGATCTACTTCTAGATTATTCTATACATATCCACATATATCTACACCATTCTAGAATATTCTAAGAAAAGGACAAATGAGAGAAGATTCTAGAATGGGAGGCTAGCCATTTAGCCAAAGGGGCTAGCCAAGGTGGTGCACAAGGGTGAGTTAGCCATGTGTTGAGCCATTTGGTGCACCCTTGTGACATCGTGCTGTCAAGATATTGTTTGCAACTATGACCGTGTCGGTTTTTACACGACTTTGCCCTCTACACAAATAGGTCCTCAACTGATTTGCTTTCATAGATATTTGTCTTTGGAATTTTGACTGACGACTTGTTCGACTAAATATAGGTATTAAAGTTTTTACCTTATCGCTTTTTAAACCAACTTACTCGAAAGATAAAACACGTGGATTTCTAAGACTTTACAGCTGCCTATATTTTTAACCTTACACTTCAGGTTTTTAATTTTTCCTATAGGTATATAGGGTTCTTTCTATCTTATAACATTTCAGCTGGTTTGCAAATTCTTTTTCAGATAGCATTTTTTTACCTTCTCTAAATTTTCTCTTTAAACATTCATTACAGCTGAATTAGTTTAATCATTATTTTTGAATATGGTCCAGTGCCTAAGACAAAATCCTTGAATAGACATACAGCCGATAATGGTCTACCTGATTATCCTGTGAAATAGTCCGTACTCTTTCACCACAGATCATTCCCTAATAATACTATATAATAATCACCAATTAAGCTAAAAGAAAAGGGCGTTAATTTTTGCAGATATTATTTGAGACCACCTCCTATATTGATTTATATTGATTTTTTTTTAATTGATTAAAACACTTGAGTATATACTTTTGCTTGCTGCCAATCCAGGTGGGGTTCTATTAGTTTCAGCCGAAAGGTGTCTAATCAATTATGTTGCTGGTAGGATCTCATACCATACAAGTCGGTAACTAATATGGTATTGCTCAGCTCTCCCACCTACACATATTAACTAACGGCTTTTGAGTGAAACTAATAGCCATCGAGATTCACAAGTATCTAAAGTGAAACACAAACCAACCACGATTATCTCTAGATATTTTGTTTGGAAGTATTCAAGTGGACAGTCATTATTATTTATTTTTTTCTTGATAAGAAGAAAAATAATTTATAATATCTACAGAAGATATATGGAGCTACAGTACAGAATAAGCAGAACAAAGAATTTATAAATATAAAGATTCCTAATCAAACAAGTAACTTGAGAAGTTAAGATGAAGCCCTTGCCCAAATTACCAAAACTCAAGTCTAGGTCAGTCTTGAATGAGTATTTTTCTTCAAACGTTCTCTTGTGTAGCGTTCATTCAACAACACTCGTGTCACATATGCAGGAATGAATTACCACAACTTTCTACCTGTAACGGACAGTCCCTGTCGCCAACAAATTAGCTAATACGTTGTCTGGATTCTTGGAAGACCCATACCAAGTGGATAGTTGTTATCATTTGATTATTAGTATTTCTATATAACTTTAATGGTAGAGTACGCTAAATCCTTTGTTGGTGATATATATATATGGACATTGGGGCCATTTGATTTTGTGGGGTTTATACCTTGAAATATAGATGCATATTGCCTAACCTTAATAAAATTATTATTTACTTAAAAGTATGGAAAAATTATTTGTAGCTTTTGGTGCAACTGCAGAGACACAGTGCATAATGACAATTCGTAAGGTCAGGAAAATGTTAGGCCTAATGTTATGTGTGGTTACTAAACTGCATAATGATAATTCGTGGTATCAGGACAACAACAAACAACAATGTAACCATCAAAGAGTGGACAAGGACTTGGTTTCAGTCGACAAGTATAAGTGCTGCTGAGGAAAACATCGAAGAGGAAAATCTATTTGCAACTTCTTTGAAATTACTAAAAATCTAGCATCTTTAGATCACAACCAAATATATTTGAATCGTATAAAAGTTTATTACCTTATCATAAAATCCATTCATATTAACATTTAGAAGATGATAATCAATCAAAACAAGTAATATGTTGACTCAAACATTTAACGTGGTTCGACAGTCAAATTGTCTACATCCATGGGTAATAAAGATTTACATTACTTTTATTCTTCATCATCAAAAGTTACAAGAAAATTGATATGCCATAAAATCATAATCATCCTAATCAAAGAATAACTGAACTAAAAATTTACACAAGTCTCATACATAAACTCTTTTGTTCTGATCCTATACCTTATGTCCAATTTTCCTCTCAATTTTTCGGTCCCTTTTCCTGTTTATGAGTTTGGTATTTATAACCAATTTGATGGGTCCCTGCAATTTACCTTCCCACTTATTTATTCTTATCCATCCTTGGAGCGAATGTAGTCCCGTAAAACTTATTTGTATTTTCCGCAAGACTCGATCATGTTTCCCGCAAATCTTAGCATGCGTATTGCCTGTTTCCCTTTCTCACCTATTATCCCGCAACTCCTATGCGGTCTTGTATTTAAGTTATTATTTTTTGGACTTGGATGAACGTTGCGGTCCTATTAGAATCATAGTATGTCTAATACATGGCTCTTAAAAGTGATTTGTCATGCTTTAGTGCTTTTTGTTCCGCAACTTATAAAGTTGATACGTATCTCTCATGCATCAATGCTCATCATTACTCTTTATTGTGCCAGGATTTCCTGCAACCTGGGTGCCAGTCAGGCAGCAAGCTTATCTGTTTTGAGCAGTGTGTCTTGCTTTCCCGCAACCCACGTGTCGATCATGCATCAATGCTGTCAGGTTCAAATCTTATCAAATTTTCAGATGTCAGTTCAGTACTTATCAAAGGTTTTGTTTTAGTATTTCTCGTCCCATCGTAATTTGTTACTTCTCCAATAGTTTTTGGACACGTAACTTGGAATTTATTCCCTCACAATTTCCCCCTTTTTTCTTTCAAATTTTGACACATGAAAAAAATTTAGAAAAGGAAAAATAGTAATTATTACCTTTACACCTGCAATAACTTCTCCTTGCACACTTAGTTTCACTTTTTTCGATTTTCTCGCTAGCAATAACATCTTTTCCCACGTTTTTGTCAGTTGGCGGTTTCGAGGTAATTAAATCTCTGATAACGTTTTTCCTTTTTCAGATTTCGACGGTTCATCCGTTTCAACTTTCTCCTATTTAATGTTAATCATATCCCTCATACTATTCTTTATACTTTTCATTCTCTTGAGTTTTTCAAATATTCTTCAGCGTCTTTTTATTCTCCCAAACTTTTGTGATCAAGAACTTTTGCATCGGGATCAAGTTTCCTGTTCACTCAATCATTTGATTCTTTTCTGTCTTTCTTTTCATTACATGTAATCTTCTTGACTTTTTCTTTCATGTATTTGTTCATCCTTTTTACTGAATCTTTTTAGAGTTAGCAGTGATGATACTGATAATGATGTGATAATATTGATGATGATACTGATGATATTCTTATTTCTATGTGTATTATTTGTTGGAGTATATGACAATGATGATGATGATTCCTTTGTTTTATAGTTTGATTTCTTTACTGTGATTTTTTCTTTTTCTTGATCAAAAAATTATTTGCTGGCCGGCATTCTGATTATGTGTTCATTTTGTTGTTCTTCTTCCTTGTATCTTTCATCTTGTTGTTCTTTTTATTTTTGTTCATGGTGAATTTATCTATTCTGGTTTTCTCATGTAGATAAAAATTTATCATGGCTAGAAGAAATGATTGTAAAGTCACTGGTGATGCTTCTCATCAAGATGATCAACCTTTGGTTAGGAAGTAATCTCGCTACCCTGTATCGAAAAAAGCCACCCTTCTGAATTTACAAAGCCCGTAAGTGTTCCAGTTGCGGCCAGCAATCCTGCTCCCAAGAACAAGCGGGCTCATGAAAGTTGTAGCTTTAAATCAGTGAACCTTGAAGAATTCAAAAGGAAACATCATCTTCGCCGATTCAAAGTCTCCTTCTATGATCAGGTTGAAGATGAAATTTTAATGGAAATGATGGAAGGTTTTGATTACAGCAACAACAAGTTTTTAATCCCTGCGAGAGCATTAAATGCGGGCCTACAACTTCCTTTGTACCAGAGCAAAAATCCTTTTCAGTTTGAGGTTCTTGCCAGCCGTAACCAATCCCAACATGGCTTAGTGCGATCCGTCACTCAATATAATGGAAATTGGTGGCGCGTACTGGATAAATGCAACATGCGAAGCTAAGGAAGAACCAATTTTACCTGTTACGTTCCAAACCCTGCGGAACATAAATATTACACAGTGGAGAACTTTTATGCTACCTATGCGGACAACATTGCCTCGAAGAATTATAAGAAATGGAGCGTTGCCCGGGACGCAAAGGTGGTGAGGGATTCCGCTTGCTAGCGGAAATTGATAATTCCAAGCTGAAGTACATTCCAGGGACAGTACTTCCACTAAAGGAAAAAATCCGCGTGGATCACGGCTTCAAATTGTACCGCACCCCTCTAGTCATTGAGGGTCCATGGGTCTTTGGGTTCGTCCCAGATAATGTGGATTACAATCTTCTTACCCGCTTTAATGGTTACTGCCCTTGGCGGTTAAATTTTACTGGTTTCAATTTTTCACTTGTCACTGTGATACGTAAAGTTTCTCTCTGTCTTTTTATACCATACTTTATATATGGCTTTATGGTTAAAATTTATCTATGGTGGTTAAAATTTCTTTTTTTTTATAGCCGCAAGCTGATGAAAACGTAAAAGGTGACGCGGGTGTGAAGCTCAAGGCCGCCACCCACGCAGAAAAGGTATTGTTTTAACCAAATGAGTTCTAATAATCCTTATGAATTTCATTAATGAATTATTGCGGTTCATTAATAGGGTCAGAAGAAGGTGAAGGGTGCACCCCAGCCTTCCACAGACAGGGGAGAGGGAGAAATTCGAGATTCTCCCCTTTGTCTCCACTCTTGAGAGGAGAAGGAAGCTCCGTTCCAGAGAGACGTAAAGAAGTGCAGATCATACCTCTTCAACTAACACATTTTGAGTCTGTGGAACAAATTTCAGATGCTGCGGTTAATTTCTCGCACCAATTTGTCGTTCCCGATCTTTCTTTTTTCCTCCAATTCTCTCATTTGGTCGTTGATGAGCCACTTGAAGCTGTCTCAAGTGAAGATGATTCATCTGACAAAGAGGATCGCCTTATACAAGGTGATCCTATAAAAGCTTCTGAAGTGGAGAATACGCGTGCACATGCTGCAGTACCATATGAGTCTGCGGACACTAGTGCAGCAGATAGTGTGCCCGTAAGTACTAAACTGGACCTGACATGGTTAATGTTGCAAGTGCGGCTGTTGCTGATGCCGCGCAATCAAATAAAGAGATCCCACATAATAATAAGGGTAAAGGAGTTGTGGAAGATTCAGATCTCTTGGCTAAAGAAGAAGAATCCTTCCGTTGGTTCATGTCAAAGGAGCTTCTGTCGGTCCCAAGCAATTCCTTACCGGTGGATGCGGATAGTCCTTCGGTCTCGCATTTACGGGAGTGCATGCGGGCTGCACTATGAGATGGTTAAAGATGCTTGGCTAATAGGTCAAGGTCAACCTGTTGACCTCACATTCCGCATAAACGGACCTTCTTCTCTTGCGGAAACAATTGCGCTTGCGGACGGAGAAGTATACTATTTCCCGCAACAAGCTCTTATTCAGGTATTTTTATTGTCTTTATTTTCTTTGATTTTTTCTTATTTTTAGTTTTATTTATAACTTTAATTCTGTACCTTGCAGCTTGCGCGGGGTCAAAACGCTGCACATACAATGTATAAATTCTTCAAGGCACGGTCCACAATGATGGAGTCCCAATTTAGGACTGTAGAAAAGGAAGATACATGCTTGAAGCGGGAGAATGACATGCTTCGCCAACAATTGCTTGACCTTAAAAATCAAGGTTTAATTCTTTCTATCTCGTCAATTTTTCTTAATTTTTTTACTAGTTTTCTAAATTACTTCATGGGATCAGCGTGGGATTCAAAACTTATATCTAGGATGCGGCGTAGAAATACGCAGTAGAGAGATCATGTAGTGAGGGTTAACAATGAGAATGTGGAGGTCAAGACCAGATTTAACAACCTTGCTGATAGCCATGAGTTGGTTTCACGGAAGCACGATGAATTGGAATTGCAGCATCGGCTTTTCTTTGGGGAGAAAAAATCCGCAAGAAAGTGGAGTTTGATGCTACTTTATCATGGACTAAAGATTGCGTTCTTGAAGCGCGGGCAAGATCTGATAGATTGGAAGAAGAGAATCGCAAGCTTTGTGTAGAACGCCAGAATATCCTTGCGGGATTTTCCCGTTCCGGATCGTATCACAATTCACAGTTTTCTTTGTACATAGCTTAGCTCATTAAGGAGAGAGACAACTCGGCTTCAGAAGCTCATACTAATGGAAAATCCCTTGCGGATTCTCAAGCTAAAATCCTTAATTTATCTGATTATATTTTTCATCGTGAGAGCGACATTTTCCGTTTGCATAAAGAAGTAGCAAGGTGTACATCTAAATTGAACCGATTGCGGGATAATGAAGCAGAGTTAAATCAGAGTCATCAAAATCTTCAACAACTCACTGCCAATTATAATAATCTTTCATGAGAATATGATTTTCTTGATGTTACTAAAGATGCGATGGGTCGCGAATTAGTAGAGTTTGAATCCCTCGCAAGAGGTATCCTATTTACCGCATATTTGAAATTTAATATTATTCTCGCATTGATTAACCCGTTGCTTTCATTCCAGGTTTTGAAGAAAAATTTAAAGATGCAGCCGCAAGAGCTGCTTAGGCTGAAGGAGAGCTTGGTGCGGCAAATGCTAGGATGGAAGAACTCAATAAGCAACTAGAGCTAGCCTCTATCAAGGCTAAAGAAACGCAAACTCAACTAGAGCTTGCCTCTACCAAGGCAAATGAAGCGCACGAACTTAAGCTTTTATCTTCTAAAGTTGAAGAAGCTGAAGACAAATTAAAACATGAAGCTCTGAAGAATGAAAGCCTTGTTCGGGATTTATCTACTGAGAGAGGGAAAATAAAATTTTGGAAAACAAAAGTCCAAAAATTACGAAACCGAAGTAAGTCAGTACAAAATAGAGCTTGAAAACATAAGAGCTTATATTTATTGGTTAAGAACCGAAACTCGAGTTTTAATTGCAAAAACAGTCAATAATACTCTTGACCAAGTACAAGCTGATGGATTTTCCAAAATTCACAAGCGCAAAGATGTCACGGATAATCCTTCCTTTGAAGCTGATCTTCCCGCACCTTAGCTTTCTTTGCTGTTACTCAGTTCTTCTTCATTTCCAAATTGTATTTGCATTTTCATTTTGCCTTATATTTTTATCCCTGCAAAATAAATTTTGGATATATATATTGATTATTAGTTCATTGTACGAGTGTGAATTTATTAACCGCAAGGAAATTTTGTACCTTGAGTTACATTGAGGGTTGAAGCGCATGTCTAACTTCTCTCTGGCCAGGAGGAAATTAGGATGCGGTCCCTAGAGTGTCTCCAGAAACGGAGAGTGATACAACAATTAATGTCATGTTAGGCATCTCTATGGCGAAAGATCCAATAGTCATGCACTCATAAACATTTACATGGACTTTCTAGAGAGATTACATTCTGCTGCTTTACCTAGTATGAAGCCAAATTGTTGTATAATTGCATTGCTGGTTGTGAGCACTTCCTGAAGTGGAGAGTACCTGATACAATAATTAATGTCATGTTAGGCATCTTTGTGGAGAAAAATCCAACAGTCATAGATATTCATTTGGACTTTCTAAAGAGATTGGATTTGATTTGCTTTACCTATTATGAGCGCAAACTATTGTACAATTGCATTGTTGGTTATAGATAATATGGTTTAAGATATTGTGCGTTCCAAGGGTGTTGTAGAATTTCCCCATCTATATTCCGCAGATGGTATGATCCTTGTCCCGCAATATCTTGTATAACATAAGGTCCTCCCCATGTAGGTGCAAACTTTCCTTTTTTTTTTCCTTTGGTATTCCGGGATTTTCCGAAGAACGTACTGTCCTTCCACAAAGTTCCGCAATTTCACTTTTTTATTGTATTCTTTTGACAATCTTCTTTGATAATTTTCCATTATTTGAAGTGTAACCTCTCTTCTTTCTTCTAATTCATCCAACTTTTCAAGCATTAAGTCTGAATTCAAGTTCTTCTCCCATGCTTTTGTTCTTGTTATGAATAAAATGACTTCCGTTGGAATTAACTGCTTCTGCTCCATATGTAAGAAGAAATGGTGACTCTCCAGTGGTCTCCCTTCTCGTTGTGTGGTATGCCCATAATGTATTATGAAGCTGTTCACACCATCGTTTATAATGGCCATCTAGAGTTTTCTTTAAATTCATGGAAATCGTTTTATTTGTTGCTTCAGCTTGTCCATTGCTTTGTGGATAGAGTGGAGTAGACTTATTTTTTTGAATATTAAATGCTTCAAAAAGCATATCAATATTTTTCCCTTGTAATTGTTGTCCATTATCCGAAACTATGGCTACCGGAATTCCAAATCTATAAATTATATTCTCAAATAAAAATTTGAAAACATCTGTATCTCTAATATGTGCAAGAGCTTTGGCCTCAACCCATTTAGTGAAATAATTTGTGGCTACAATTAAATATTTTCTTTTTTGAGTACCTTCCACTAATGGCCCAACAATGTCTATTCCCCATTTTGCAAATGGCCAGGGAGTGAGTACAGAATTAAGTTTTGTTGCGGGTGCTTTTATTCTTTTCGCATAGCACTGACATTCTTCACATTTTTTTACCATATTTTCCGCATCTTTATGCATATATGGCCAGTAATATCCTTGTGTTTTTTGCTTTCAATGCAAGTGATCGTCTTCCACTATGATTTCCCGCATCTCCATAATGTATATCTTTGAAAATTCGCTTCCCTTCTTCTTGTGATAGACATCGAAGTAATGGTCCTAAAAAAGATCTGCGGTATAGAAGTTTATCCCGCAACTGATACTTCACAAATTTTGATTGCACCTTTCTTGCCTCTTTAGTGTTTGCGGGCAAGATCCCATCCTGCAAATATTAATGTATTGAAACCCTCCAATTTTTTCCGGATAATTTATTTTCTGATTTTTGTGGAAAGTTTGTATCATCTTTATCAGCTGCATCTTCAATATATTCTTCAACTTATTCTTCCATGTTTTCAACTGCCCAACTTAATTGACGGCTCATAAATGCACCCAATTTTGACTACTGAAGTGTTTTGATCCTTTATCATTGAAGAAATAAATGCTAGTGCATCAGCATGGCGATTCTTATCCATGGATAAATGCCGAAATGTTATATTTGGGACTTGGAGTGCCAATTTTTGCACAAGATTCTTGTATTCTATCAGGTCTTCATCAAGCGCTTGATATTTCAACTCAACCTGTCGAATTATTAATTGTGTATCACTTGTGAGCCGAACATCATAAATTCCTAATTCAATGATGAGTCGAAGAGCAAGAACCACAGCCTCATATTCCACTATATTATTTGTATGTTCGCCAAACTCAAGACGAAATGCATGTAATATTCGGTCTCCTGTAGGAGTTGTAATCACAATTCCAATTCTCGCACCTTCTTTATTCCGTGCCCTATCAACAAATACTTCCCATCTGCGAGAATTTACAGAAATTAAAATATCTTGGGGATCATCATCTTCTATTCCTGGTAAACCTTGGATTTTAAAATCATCATCTAATGGTAAATCTGCAAGGAAATCTGCTAGGACTTGCGACTTTTGTGCAGTTTGTATTTCAAATAATATGTGGAACTGTTCCAGTTGTGCATTCCATTTTGCTATTCTTCCTACTTTTTCCACATTCTTCAGTACAGACTCTAGCGGAGCTTCCCGCACATAATGTGTCATAAAATACGTGCGTAATTTCTGGGTAGCAAAAACCAGTGTTAAAATTAATTATTCAATTTTTTTATAGTTTATTTCCGCAAGGTTAGGAGTTTTGCTGATGTAATATACTATTTGTTCTACTTTGTTATTTGTTCGTACCAATAATGCACTTACATCATCTTCTGTCGCGGCTATGTACAAGGCGAGCAATTCTTCAGGTTCTGGCTTCTGTAGTGCAGGTAACTTGGCGAGATAAGCTTTAATATTTTGGAAGGCTTGCTCACAATTTTCGTTCCATACAAATTTATTTTTCCTTTTCAAAGTGTCAAAAAAGGGCTTGCATTTGTCCGATGATCTATCAATAAATCTGCCGAGTGCGGCCAAACAACCATTTAATTTATGTACTTCTTTAACATTCCTTGGAGATGGCATATCAACAATTGCCTGAATTTTTGCCGGATCAACTTCAATCACTCTTTTGGTAACCAAGTACCCCCAAAACTTTCCTGACGTAACCCCAAGAATGCATTTATCGGGATTAACTTTCATTCTGAATTTCCACAAGGCTTCAAATATCTCTTTCAAATCTTGTAACTGATCCTTTGAAAATTTACTTTTTATCAACATGTCATATGTATAATATTCGAGAGTGCGGCCTATCCATGGTTTAAAAATTGCGCCTACCAACCGCTGATAAGTTGCTCCTGCATTTCTTAGCCCAAATGGCATTCTGGTATAACAGTACAAACCATGTGGAGTGAAAAATGCAGTGTGTTCTTGATCTTCTTCAGCTAGAGCAATATGATTGTACCCTGAATGCCCATCCATGAAGGATAAGGCTTCATGTCCTTCAACAACGTCCACCAACTGATCAATGCTGGGAAGAAGATAACTATCTTTTGGGAAATCTTTGTTTAAGTTGGTGAAGTCTATGAAAATTCTTACTCCCCCAATGTTTTTTGGTACAATCACCATGTTTGAAATCCAGATTGGGTATCGCACCTCTCGAATAAACCCTTCATCCATGAGCTTTTTCAACTCCTTTTCAACTGAGAGGTGATATTCAGGTGATACCTTTCGTATGCGTTGTCGAAAAGGTGTAGTTCCCGGATGTATGTGCAACTCATGTTGAACAATATTTGGATTGATTCCTGGCATGTCCTCCATCTTCCATACAAAAATATCCATATAGTATGCAAGTAGAGTGACCAGATTATGCTCCCTTTCTGTTTCTATCAACGTTCCAATCTTAATCATTCTGGGGAGTTCATCTGTTCCTATGTTGACATTTTTGGTTTCTTCAATGGATGTAAAAGTTGATTTGGGAGCTCCTAGAAGTATGGGATCCCCCTTTAACTGCTATGCTGGAAGACTGCCCTCATCAATTTTTGGCATGCTTTCCTTCATTGAAATACCTTCATTTGTTTCATTTACTGCCTTACTTCCCGCTGTCTTAATCATATATTGGATTAGGGCTTCTTCTTTAGCCTTCATCTTTTGTTCTTTTTTCTTATTTTTTTGTAGCTATTGTCGCTCTTCATTCATGCGGATTTCTGCAAGAATACAAGATTTTACTTCATTCTGATCTCCTTTTATCTCCATCTCCCCTTGCGGTGTGGGGAATCCTAAGTATTGGTGATATGTTGAAGTTACCCCTTTCAATCGATGGACCCAATGTCTACCAATGATGGCGTTGTATGGAGATGGAGCCTCCACTACACTGAATTTAGTCAGAATACTTATCGGTCCAGCTGCAACATCAAGTAAGATTTCCCCTTTTGGTTTTGAAGCTAATCCATTAAACCCATAGATTGTGTAGCAAGAAGGCGTAAGATGATCATCTTTTAATCCCATCTTCCGGAAGGTAACATAAAACAATACATTAAGAGAGCTGCCCCCATCCATAAGAATCTTCCTTACATTCCAACCAGATACTGGCAGCGTGAGCACTAGCGGATCATTGTGCATTTCAATCTCCTGGTCAACCTCGTCCGCAGAAAAAGTTAGCGGGGATGCCATCCATTCTTCCTATGCTTCAGTAACTCTTCCTGCAACCTTGAAGACTTCGTGACTGCGAACCCTTTTATGCAGTTTCTTATCAATAGCTGCACTCATGGATGATTGACCCGATTCAAAATAGGAAATCATATTAATAGTTTGATCGTTTTATGAAATATTTACAGTTTTCCCTTTATTGTGTCTTGGTGGAGGATCGGGTAAATAAATAAATTCTTTTAGCTTCCCCGCATCGATCAGCTTTTGCACTTGCATCTCTAGATTCCTGCATCGGCTTGTGGAGTGGCCTCGATAGCAATGATATTCACAATACTCCTTCGAATTCTCTGTGTGTTGAGGCTGCTTTTCTTTTGTCCATGGCCAATGAAAATCTTGTATGTTCTTTATTGCATTTAGGATTTCTGAGTAAGAGGTGTTGAGTTTAGTAAAAATTTGCTCCTCAAATTGGCGGATGAACTTTCTTCTATAATCTGACTTTCCTCGCTTTGATTCAATGTCAGGAGTTTCTCCCGCAACCCTTTTTCCGGAAATGGTTGACGGTTCTACAAAATTTGCCCTGTTGGCATTCCCCTGATGCTGAGATATTATTCTTGGATGCTTTCTTTGTATATCCTGCAATCTTGCATATTTTTCAATAATATCTCTGAGATCCCCTTTATTTTTCGGACTTTTATCATGAATATCAACAAAAAGTTGGCTTTCTCGGTTGGCTATCCCCCATTTGTAGCAGTTGATAGCAATTTCTGGGGTTACATCCCCTAATGCTTGACAGATCGTTTTCCATCGATCTGTATAATCTCGGATGGTCTCCTCTGTCCATGATGCAAGAGAAAATAACTTGTCTATCCCTGCATCTGCGGGCTTGTTATACATGTATGTTTCTAGGAACTTACGGGTCAACTGTGTATAAGAATGCACTGACCCTTCTGGAAGATTATCATACCCTGCCAAAGCTATCCCTTTCAAGCTTGACGGAAAATACCGGCACATAACAACATCATCCTGTTCCCATCGGGTCATGATGCGGTTGTAATACTTCAGTGAGTTTTCGAATATTTTTTCCCATCATAGCATTCAAAGATGGGATACGGTATTGACGCATACGCAAGGTGTGGAGCCAACGATGTTCTTCTATCTTCTTTTAACACTTCTTCTAATCGTCCACCCTCTTTATTTTTTAAAATTTTAATTTCTTCTCGCATTTGCTCCATGTCCTCACAGTATTTTTGCCATCTGTTATTTAGCAACTCTGAACCATCAAAATCCAATCTATCTGGTTCATACCACTGGCGTGCGGGTTCTACCACTCTTTGATCTTTATTGACTTTTGCTTTTCTTCTTGCGGGTCTGCTGGAGATTGCTTCTTGCCCCTGTATTCTAGTTATAAATGGTTCCGCATCATGCTGGGATTTTTCTTTGAGCATTTGGTTTTCTTGGGTCAAAAGTGCAATTTGTTCGGCACAAGTCTGTTGTACCTTGCACATCTCATTCATTTCTTCCATTAACTGATGAATAAGGTCAACACTATCTTGAGATGTTTCTTCAGATGATTGACTAGTTGTCTGATTTTAAGAATTGTTTACTTGATCATTCATGGGTTGTTGCCCTTGCGATTCTCCCATCATTTCCCTTTCTTGAGGAACCTCTATTGCCTGAATCCCCAAATTTCCTGTATCGACATCTTGATCCTGCGTGGTTCTATGTGTCACTGTTTCCATTTATGTAATCCCTTTTGAGATGTTGTGATTTCTTCTTAGCTCAGTCTTACGTTGCTGTAGGAGTTTCTTTACCAATATTCTAAAAGAGTTCAGATAATAAGTTATGTGTTTCAAAAGGTTTTAACATTCACAATAAATATACAATGCAATTTGATTAACAGAAAATATTCAACTTAGATTTAAGATATCACACATAAACTGGGTAACTTTCTAATTTACCACAGGTTTTATAAGTTCAAGTGCAAACAAGTTAATATAAAGTTCGAAAATTCAATTCAAAACTTATTTCACTGTTTTTTGTAAGAATCAAAAATTTAGTTAAATGTAAAAATCAAGAACTAGATAAATGTAACATAAATTTTTGGTGAAAATTTATGAACTAAACTTTCAAATCAATTATTTAAAGAATTACCTTGGTAATTTAACATATATGAGAGGTATGAAATAATGAAATATTGTGTATGAACATAATGACCAAATCTATATATACATCAACTGGTTAGTTCAGAATAATTATATGTAAAGTTTTTTCAATATGAATTTTAATAATTGTAATTTAAAGAAAAGGATTTTCCAATATAACATGATTCAAGGTTTTAAAAAATGAAAATTTTGACAGTTAGAATAAATTCTTTACTACCTCCCTGTTCCTAGCGCCAAATTGTGATTACCAAAAATCTAGCATCTTTGGATCACAACCAAATAAATTTGAATCGTATAAAAGTTTATTACCTTATCATAAAATCAACTCATATTAACATTTAGAAGATGATAATCAATCAAACAAGTAATAAATTGACTCAAGCATTTAACGTGGTTCGACAATCAAATTGTCTACATCCACGGGTAATAAAGATTTGTATTACTTTTATTCTAAAAGTTACAAGAAAGTTGATATGCCATAAAATCATAATCATGCTAATCAAAGAATAACTGAACTAAAAATTTACACAAGTCTCATACCTAAACTCTTTTGTTCTGATCCTATACCTTATGTCCAATTTTCCTCTCAATTTTCCGGTCCCTTTTCCTGTTTATCAGTTTGGTATTTATGGCCAATTTGATGGGTCCCTCCAATTTACCTTTCCACCTATTTATTCTTATCCATCCTTGGAGCGAAATGTAGTCCCGTAAAACTTATTTGTATTTTCCGCAAGACTTGATCATGTTTCCCGCAAATCTTAGCATGCGTATTGCTTGTTTCCCTTAGTTTCTCACCTGTTATCCCGCAACTCCTCTACGGTCTTGTATTTAAGTTATTATTTTTGGACTTGGATGAACGTTGCGGTCCTATTAGAATCATAGCATGTCTGACACGTGGCTCTTAAAAGTGATTTGTCATGCTTTAGTGCTTTTTGTTCCGCAACTTATAAAGTTGATACGTGTCTCTCATGCATCAATGCTCATTATTACTCTTTATTGTACCAGGCTTTCCCGCAACCTGGGTGTTAGTCAGGCAGCAAGCTTATCTGTTTCGAGCAGTGTGTCTTGCTTTCCCGCAACCCACGTGTCGATCATGCATCAACGCTGTCAGGTTCAAATCTTATCGAATTTTCAGATGTCAGTTTAGTACTTCTCAAAAGGTTTTGTTTCAGTGTTTCTCGTCCAATCGTAACCCGTTACTTCTCCAATAGTTTTTGGACATGCTTAGCTTGGAATTTATTCCCTCACATTCTTGTTGGTTTATTTGGAGGCCTATGTGTTTCAAGTGCTTCTGAAAGGTACCAGCCAACCCAGCCACAACAGTCAGCCCAATAACCAACCATTTCAAAGCTCTAACCCAGAAAACCACCAAATAGTTTTGACTAAAAATCCAACACCAGAACAACTGAATACCAGGAAACTCAGGGTTCCAACAAACAAGCAAAATGCAATCACATACTGATATTTTAGATCACCATTAACCCCACCAATGGTAATTGAATAATTAATAGAAAGAAAAAGACGAAATCAAAGACAACTTTGGGGGAACGGGGGCAGCTTGAAACATGGGTGTAAAGTTGCACACCCATCTCAACTATCTCCTAAGCATATTTATTTATTTATTTTTAAAAAGGGCTTCCACTCTCATTTATTTATTATTATTATTTTCGATATGCGAAAGCCGGACCCAGGCCCCTATTCGAATCCATCCAGGTAGCCTGGTCCCACTTCCAGATCTATTCCGCCAAACCCAACTATACAAATACAACTATATTAATACAAATTCAAATCTATAAGGTGGGGGTTGAACCCTTGACTTCCTCCTTACTGGAGTTGATGGGAAACCATTGAGCTAAAGGCTTGGACTCGGGCTTCCACTCTCATTTATGCTTAATTTCACCCATAACAAGACTTTGCATGAACGAATTTTTAGGGACTCCTCAGAATTTAAGGAGGCCATCCCCCATTTTGCAAAGGTCATTATGAAGTAATTGCTTCCCCCCTATCCATATAATTTTAGATATGACCAAAATACCCTTACTTAATTAGAGTTAATAATTAGTGTTAGTTAAATTAGTTAATTATTAGTATTAGATGAGATAAACTATTTATGTTAGAGAATTAGAATTATTGAGAAAGAAGTAGAAGGAGAGGAAGAGTTTTGGGGAAAAAAATTCTTGAAACCTAGATTTTGTGATTCTTAAATTCAAAATGAGTGATTCTAGTGCAAGCTTAGAGGAATCAGAACCTTCAAATCATAGAGTAAACAAACTATTCGTTAATCTTCACAACGATCCGAAATGGATGATTTGTTAGATAGTGAACGTTTTATGACCCAAACCCAATCTCAATATCAAAATGAGGGTTTTTACGAGATAAACGAGGATCACAACGAACAATATGAAGATTATAATACTTCTGATGCTCAGTATACTTGTTAATGTGTTTTTGTGATTTGGGTTGGCTTAAATTTGATATAAAAAAATCAAAATTTTATAGCTTAGATTCGGCTAGCTCGATATAAGTTCGGCTAATACATTGAAAAACACAGGTAGCCGAACTCTGTGTTAATGAAGGCTGGACTATGTTCGGATACTTAATTGAAGAACACCTAATTCGGCTATCTCGAGATGAAACAGAGTTACGTTCGGCTATAAAAGTACGGGAACTTTGAGTATATAGTTCGTCAGTGTATGACAATAAAGGTCCTAGCCGAACATAAATATTCGGTTCATATAGGTTATATCGACTTTGCCGAACTAGTTTGTTCGGTTAGATATGCAGATATATGCATAGCCGAACTTTATAGTATTTTTTTAGTGTAACTAATATTGTCAAATATTTTGTAGGTCCAATTGGAGCATGTTCCTATGGATGATAAAACTACTCCTGTTGATATTATGTACGAAGATACATCGCATCATTATGTGAATGACTTGGTAGGTTACCAATTTATGTGTACTTAAATGTTTCAAAGAAAATTATAAAAGTTTTGTAACTTTGTGTTTTGGTCAATGTAGACATGGGATAGTCTTGATGAAGCAAAAAATTAGGCTAGAGAACATGAAAAACGGGATATGTGTGTATTGGTTTTGAATGGAAAATCTAGCAAAACCCACTTTGAAATGGTTTGTGAGAGAAGTCGTAATCCCGAAAGCCAGAAGAAGAAGGGTTATGTGTATATTGGAAAGACCAGGAGGAAGAATGTAACCATCTCAAAGAAAACCAATTGCCCGTTCAAGCTTGTGTTTAATTTCAACAAACAAATAAGGAAATTGGTTCTACTCAAAGTTGTTGAAGGTAGACATAACCACAAACGTCCTAAACATCTTGAAGAACATTCAGTCGCAGCAAGGCTCTTTCCTCTTGAAATGGAAAAACTAGCTAAGATGAGGAAAAAGATTATTCCACCGGTTACTATGCTTCGCATCATTAAACAAGATAATAAGGATAACCTCTCCTCTTTGTCCACCATTTAAAATGCAAACGAGACGTTGAAAAAGAAGGAATTGAGAGATAGGAAGGTAATGTAACAATTGTTTTATATGGCATAACAGAAAAACTACGCCGTTCCAAAACAAGTAGGTCCGGATAGAAAAATAAAATATCTCTTTATTGCGCATCCGATGTGTGTTCAGTTGGCGCAATGCTTTTACCAAGTTCTTATAATGGATTGCACTTACAAGACTAATAAGTACGAGATGCCATTGTTGAATGTTGTTGGGCATACGTCGACAAAGTCACCGTTTAGCGTGGATTTTTGTTTCTTGAAGGATGAGCAGGATCCTAGTTACACTTGGGCGCTGCAACAAGTGAGGTCAATTTTCCAAGGTGATGATATTCCTGGAGTTATAGTCACCGATAACGAAGTCGCATTAATGAATGCAATAAAGGTAGTTTTCCTATTAGCACATAATCTTCTATGTATGTTCGACATATGGTGTAATATCATGCATAGGTGCAAGCCACAAATTCTACCACCAAAGAAGAAAGGTTATGATGAGATAAAGAAGCTACCGGAAGATGAACAAGCAAATACGAAAGAGGAATTTGATAAACAATATGAATTAAATGAAGCCAAATGGGATTGTTTCTCCAATGAATGGGACTCATTGACTTGGTCTCTTACCGAGGATGATTACAGTATAAATCTTACGACGTTCATCGGGCATTGGACTAGCCCCGGGTACCCGGATATGATACCGTATTTGTTGAGGCAATGGTTGGAACCACACAAAGAGAGGTTTGTTTATGCCTTTACCAACCAAAATAAACACTTGGTCAATCAAGTGACGAGTTTGGCAGAGTCAGCTCACCACCGGTTGATAAAGAATCTTTTTGGACGTGTTGATAATTTTCTGTCGGTGTTTGATGCTATGGAAAATTACTTCACTCGCGACATGGATATGATCAAAGAGAAGTTCAGAAAGAGCCTTATCTTCAAGACTAAGAAATGGGATGATCTTCCGTTACTCAAGGGAATCCATTATAACCTGTCCCATGCGTGTATTAAGAAGTTGATGGTATAAGTCGACTTGATTAAGGATTGGGACGTCAAGCCGGATGAGGTGTGTGTTTGTAACATGAAGAAGTCGATGGGATTACCTTGTTGCCATATTGTAGTGAAGTATAAATATGGTGTCATTCCTTTAGACGATATTGATCCATTTTGGAAATACATAACTTTCAACCTTCCCATGGAAGAGCCCGGAGAAGAGTTTGGGGATACCGAATGTGGAAGAACCGTACTCGATATGTACTGCAAGATGAACAAAATCCAACGACAAAAAAAAGTTGGGATGACATGAGGACGATGATTCATCTACACACTTTTGGGAATGTTTACGAACCGGAAAAGTGCAAGCCCAAAGGTATGCCAAGTAACAAAGAAACAAGGAAACAAGAGAGGAAGTATGCCAAGATTTTGGCTAAAAAGCATGGTGACATACACGCTAATCATAGAGATCCTTCGGGTCACGAGTACACTGCAAAAATGTACGCCGAAGAATCAAACAAATAAGGTCGGAGTAGTGAGGAAAAATCCGAACCAAGTGAATGTGATATGATGAAAAGAGGTCCGATGTTTCCATCGCCGTCAAGCAAACCACCTATTGGAGACGTGAATCTAAAGCGAACATTTGTTGATATAGTGTACTTGGAAGAACTACCTCAAATCATTCATGAGTACGTTATATCCACCGACGACATTCTGGTGATGGAAATTATGGTTTTCACGTTGCGGATGGAAAACTAGGGTCGTTTCAGTACCGTGCCAAGGAATACAATGGTTGTGAAATCACTTATGTAAGGCAAAAGTTGTTGAAGAAACTACGGGAGAAACCGCATTTTACAAGATAATGATGGGAAGGTTGGATGGTGGGGTGAACTTTGAGTTTATAAATTATCAAAGTCGTCTACACGCGGGCAATCCTATTACACGGGATCATTGGATGACTATGCTGATTTGTGGGCACTTGCTCGCCAACGCATTCAATTGTGTGGTTCATTATTTCTCAATAAGTTATAGTTTTACGTTCACCCAAAATCAAAGAAAGATGTCCAACTAAATCGAAGAGTGTTCATTACATTGGTTGGAGGAAACCATTTTATCGGTCTCCGTTTGAAACGCGAATGTCCAATTCCTCCGTTGTTCCTAACTTCCTATTGGGAAGGATTTAATACCGACGACATGAAGAGTTGGTGTAATTTATATGCGACAAATATGGATATGTGGATAGCTTTGAAAATGTCTCAAGAAAAAATAAATCCCTACCAATTGTAATTGAGTGAATGAGACATGCAATTGAACTAAATATGCTTTGAATATCATATATTTTGAAAGAATTTTTTTTTTTGTTGAAATTGTGTTATCTTTTGGTAAAAGGTTCCACTTGTAGTGACAATATCGACCTAGGCTATAGAGAAAAAGTTTGGATAGGAACTACAGAGTCCAGAGTTATGTTCGGATAGTAATATTAATTTAAACTCTAGCCGGAATTTTTCCAGGATCAGTTTTTGTCAGAAGTTCGGTTATAAAGAGAATATTGCAGGTAGCCGAACTTTAAACAATTTTCCAGGGTTTTTTAGTGTCAGAAGTTCGGCTATGAATTATTTATAGAAGACAACGGAACATTTAATTTCACCAGGGATTATTGGTGTCATAAGTTTGGCTTGGTTTAATTTGAAACCCCTTAGCCGAACATTACAAAAGAGTGTCAATTTTTTTTTGTTAAATATGCTACTAACACTTAATTACAAGGCTAGAAACCAATATTTCTAATAACATACAATGAGAATCCTAGAAACCAATATTTCTACTAACACACAATTACAAATGTAGAAATAAATAACATTTTTAGCATCTTCAACACCCCATACGTGTTACGAGAAACCTACGAAGGATGTCATAATGAGCTTCGTATTCGAAATTATTTCCTTTCCATCTTCTCCATTCCTCTCGAGCTCGCACTACAACATCAACATTGGTTTCAGCCATAAGTCGATATCGATTGACAACTCGAATTAAAGCTATAAACTCTTCGACTTGTTTTCTTATAGTTTGGCATACACAAAACAACGCCGGACAATCCCTGTTATTAGGATACCTTTTTCGGTACAGAAGGTTTCAATAATTCTACCCCAATAACTCATACTAACTAAACCATTTTGACGTCGTTCTTCACCCTTCTTTGGATAAAAAAGCACATAGTTTGTGCAAAGAGACAAATCTTCATCTAGAGTAAAGCTAGCATTAGTTACTGTCATTTTTAAGTGAAGATGTGATTTTAAACGTGAACTAGTAGATGGGTATATATAGAGTACTTGTTCCCAACGGCTATATTTTTTGAAAAGTATGGAAACTAAAAATGTTCGGCTGAAACCATTAAATTTCGGCTATCTTTACCTCCACTCACGTTCTAGTTGTCTAAGAAATCTCGGGGCATATGTCTTCAAATACGTATAACATAGCTCGTGCTCGAATGTTGTTCCACTATGACGTATTCCCCAAAGAGATTGAACTCTAAACTCTAAAAATTAAAGAATTGACAAGTTAGTATTAAAAACCAATAATACTCCATTCACAAGAATTGACGAGTTAGTTTAAATACTCACTTTCTCTTCAGGAGTAGCTCTGAGATGATATCGCCTTACCCAAGGAGTATTCTAATGTATTCTCGCAACGTATATTGTATCATTTCAAATCTTTCAGCTAATTCTAACTATTTAGGGTTTTTAGGATTTTCATCTAATTCGAAATGAAATTCTTTAACTCTCTTCCAAATCATCGAATAAAGATCATGAGGCCTTTCACGGTAAGCCGAAATGAAAGCTTTAACAAGCATTACATCGTCTTCAATAGTGAATGGCTCCATTTTGTGACTAGAAATGCTAAAAATTGGAGGAAGAGAGAGAATTGGTGTCAAAAATTTGAAGTTAAGACGAGAAAAGTTTGTACAAAATGAGTTAGAGAGTGCAACATTTATATAGAGAGAGGCCCCAACAGATCTATTTTTTTTTTAAAAACAAGATAATATCTCTCTAACCTATAAGTTTGGCTCGATAGAAAATTGATATAAGTGGCCGAACATTTATGATCTCACCGGGTTTTTTTGGTTTCATAAGTTCCGCAGACAATTCTATTCCCCTCAGGAGCCGAACATTTCTCTGTTTTTACCAAAATTTAAACCATGCCAACCAAAAATAGTGTTTCTTAACCGAACTGATTGTTCGGCTAAGTCGAAATTTGCTAACACTAGCCAAACTCTTTAATTCAAATGAAAAATAAAATTTTGGCTAACTTTTATTTTTTGTAAATTGTAAAATTTAAACCATGTTAACCAAATATTCACTTAACATCTAGCTTCATAAAATTTAAACCATGCTAACCAAATATTCACTTAAAACCATACGGTTTGAACATAAAATAAAACAACCTAACAACACAATAACGTACCATGTTCATTACTTACTACATATTGTTCATAAAACGTGTTTAAAATAACTTAAAACATTCGAGAAATACGAAAGAAAACACAGCATAGATATGCAAAGTGATCAATCTCATTGATCTCATAAAATTCTTCTACTCCTTGATACACTCGACTTGGTCCTAGTCTCAACAACTTTTATTCGTTTTTTTTTTTCTTCTTCTTCTTCAAAATATGGATCAACCTCCGTCATCCGAATCATTTCTGCCTCGGATCCTTCATCCGAAGATGGAACTTCAACGTAGTTGAGGGGATTATCAGAACTGTTTCACCAAGAATCATGATCGTTCATCATTTGTGAGAAATCCGGATCATCCAACATCATTTGATATATTTGTACATCAGAAACTCCTTTTTGTAAATTGGAAAGAGGACGAGACATAATTTCAACCTTTCGAGCCGGAGAAAAAACTTCATCCATTTCATCCATCACAGCCTTTTCCTTTTCCTTTTCCATTGCCTTTACCTTCTTTCGGAGCCTAATATGGATAAACCAATGTAAATGTTCGGTTATGAATGGTATATATCGAATTAACCTAACAAAAAGTTCGATCAACAATTAGAAAGTTCGGCTAGGATTGACACTAAAGTTACCAACAACAGATTAATGTTTGGCAAGGGAAAAAAATATCTCTGACCGAATGTTTTGATCCCAATTTGGGACAAAAAAATTCGGTTAGTAAAATATATTATCGATCTAACCGAACTAATGAGTTCGGTTAAACAATAAGTGTCAAAACAAAAGTTCGGCTATCCCCTAAATGTAATTCTCAATCGAATTGTTTTTGTTTTCTTCTTAATAGAAAGTTCGGTTGGTAATCCTAACCAAACTTTTCTATGGCACTACCTATTGAACATTAATTTTCATGATTTCAAGTCGAAATAACACTAAAAAAACTCATAGAAATGAATGGGTTTGTCGGGTATTACCTTCTAACATTACAACTAGAAGATTCAGCCTTTGATTCTTTCTTTTGGGTCTCGATTTCCCCTCCACCTTCAACAACGGTTTTTCTTCATTTTGTGGTACAAGTTCTTGAACCACTTCGTCAATCAGTTCTTTAGCAATCTTGGCAATACCATGGTTCAGTTTAGCCATTTGAATAAGTTATTAGTATGATAACTAAATTAGGTTAGAGATGAGAAGAAGAGGGAAAAAAAAGAGACGAAAAGTTCTTATTTTGGTAATAAAAATTAATTTAGATTTAGATATAGGTTTATATATCATTAGGGTTAGGATTTAGATTAGATTAGTATTAGCTTAATAAAATGTAACTTAGTCATTTCATTCTATTAGGACACCCTTTAACTTTGTAAGACATATAGTCTAAGTAGATAAGAATCCTCTCAAAAATGGACTGGTCCCAAAAAATCGTTTCTTTACAACCTCATAATATTTGGCTCCATATCCTCGACGAGGGAAGAATATTTGAGGAAATTGCAGCACTAAAATGGATTCACCGATACAAGAAAATTACTTGTAATATACAAGTGGAGGAGAAAAAACTTGCCAAAGATATCACCATGAAATGAAAACACCCTTGGACAAAATCCAACAACTTGATGTTAGAAGAATATGTATACTTTATTGGTAATTGACACCTTCAGGCGAAAGAAATGAGTCATATTTTTCTCTCCCGTTCCTTCTCTTTCCCAACTCTTCGTTCTTCCTCTTGATCTACAATTTCTTGTTAATCCTGCCTTAATTCTTATAATTTCTATTCTTTCAACCTTCTTTTATGGCTCACAACTTTTTAAAATCATGGGATAATTGGAAAAATATCCCAAAAGTGCATACCCAGTTAGGAAAATACCCTTTAAATTTTTTTTTTGGGAAAATGCCCAACGTTACATTTTCCATCCAAGTACCGTTAAATGGTCAAATTGTGCAATCTTGACCTTATGCAATCTGGGCCTTAAGACAAGATTACCCTTTAGCCGTCCTAATCTAACCCTAGGAGACGTGGCGGAATCCAAAAATAAGGGTAATCTCGCCTTAAGGCCAACGTATGTATAAGGTCAAGATTGCACAATTTAACTATTTAACGGTACTTGGATGGAAAATGTAACGTTGGGGCATTTTCCCATAAAAAAATTTTACAGGGTATTTTCCCAACGGAGTATACATTTTTAGGATATTTTCCCAATTATCCCTAAAATCATCCCCTTTTCACTGTATTACCATTTAAAAGAAATTTTTTCGTTTCTCCACTTACAAATCTCGATCTACTGATGTTATTCTAACCAAAGAATTTTCCTCCATCTTTTCATCGAGAGATTTATGTATCACTTGCATCTCAGGTAAGGGATCTAATCTTGATTGTCTATAAAGATGGTGACCCCCTATCCAATACCTGGAAGTATGATGATAATCGTGTTTAGATGATCATTAGAAAAGCTAAAAATGAAAAATGATCATGTCTTCACATCATCCTTGATCAACGTATTTAAAGAAAGAAAGACCTTTTTTTTTTATCCATCCGGTGAAAATAATATTAGATGGTTCAAGTTTGGTTCTTCCCTTACTCGACTCATTAATCGTATTCATGCTTCTATTAATCCTCCTTTAAATCCCAATTCATTCTAAGTTCTTCCCTCCTTCAATACCTAATCCAAATCATACCTCTAGAAGGTGGTCTAAGGTTGTTAAAAAAATCCTCCAATAAAAAACCCAAACTTTTCTAATACCTTTTATCACTCTCATCATCATGCCAACACTCGTTCCCAGCCATGAAAAAATAGATTTATTCATGATTACATTTCTCCCTTTACTTGTGATTTCTTCACCCTTTTGGTTCATTCGAAAATCAGAAAAAGAAATTACTATTCAATCATTGAGATACATCATTTAAACCATAAAAACCATCTTCGCCAATGGGAAACATTTGTAGTAGTCTCGGCATTAGAGTAAGGTTATTCATGGGAAACTATTGGTATTGGTATTGGAAAAAGATTCAAACATAAGGTGATCGTATACCCATAAATTCCAGACAAGCCATCATTTATCTATCTGCGTCCGTTGATATCCAAAGTGAGAAGTGGAATTTTTCAGTTCAAATTTAATAATTACACCATCAGTGTATTTGCTTGGAAGCAAGACTTTCATAAGTTACAAAATCCTTATTTAATGAAAGATTTTCATATTTGTTTCACTAGGGTGCCTTATCAATATTGGTCGTTGTAATCCTTTCATTCTCTATCCAAGTCGTGTGGTGAACTCCTAGTCATATAAGCATACATTTGATCTAAGTGATATATCTGTAATCAGAATGAAGATCATAAATATATTTGGAATTAATGCCATTCCAAGGTCCATTGAATTGTACACAAAATATGGAGTCTTTGGGTTCAATGTCCTAATCAAGGATTTCAATGATATTTCATGTCCATCTTTGTTGAAAAACCCTATTTCTCCGCCAGAGTATCTACCGGAAAGCTTATTAAATCATCCACATTCTAAAGAAGACCATCGGAAAAGATACTTTTGAAAAAAGCGCAGACTCAAAGATTCTGATTCAAATGGTTCTATCAGTAAACAACAAAAGAAGAATCCAATTCATATTTATTCTGAGTTACCGCTGGTTTTAAAAGCTTTGTCGCTACCCTACCATCTAACCTCAAGATTGGACACGCCAAGGGTTTTATTACAACAAGGAAAATTGTAATTCTACTCTCGTAAAAGCAGAAGAATATTGTTGACCCCACTGTGGGCTTCACAAGGAGGGGATGTAGCCGGTGTGGTGAAGCTATTGCTATTACTACTTGTCGCTGGCGAAGGACTTGGAAAACTTGTATTAATGCAATACCACTACTACAAAATTTTAACATGAAACTCGGGAACTCAATGTGTTTTGCTTCCAACAAGTTTCAAATACAGTTCAGAGGAGATTTTATGCTACCTAGCCAAAACCTTAGTTTTGCGTCAAATTTTTTATTTGTAATTTCATATTTCTATACGTTCTAGCTAAACTCTCATGTACTACCTAGTTATATACAATTTATCCTATCAACATCCTTCCTTTCTTCAACAATCGCATCCCAGCTGGAGAATACACCTACTTCAAGCAAGCACTCCTTGATGGTTCTCAGACGTTGATGGAGCCATATGACATCAAGTTCAGACCTCTAGACCTTCAAAGCCTCTTCCCACTCTTTGAGCACAATCTCAAAGATCCACTTCTTAGAAAGAGTTAATGTCTCTTATATTGTTGGCAACAAGCTAGATACTTCTCTCTCTAATGCACGATAGTTTTGGTATACAATTCAGTATAAGAGATGGAACGCTGAATCCTCCAATGCATGCGTATTCGGAGAGGATTCCATTAAACTGAAACTCATTGATGACACATGCATCGGGGTATTTGACTGGTGCAGTCTCCATCATCTCAACATCGGGTATATGAGTATCACCTGGAGTTCTATCCTCAAACAATAGCGTCAGAAGAGATGTGCTCATGATTTTTAATTGGGGAGAAAGTGTCATTAGCATCCCGACCTATGGTAATCTCCATTCTATCCTCAACAAGATCATCTATCTGTTACGGGATGTTTTCCCTTAAAAGAAGTAATATAACGGGTATAATGGGTTAGAATGCTTCAAACATAGAGAATTCAAGAACAAACTGTAAAATCCAGAGTGTAAGTGAGTTAGTGGTGTCAAGTATTCATATTAGAGCTTTCGTGGTGCAAATATATGGTTTCAAAATGGGACGTTTTCCATGGTTGTAAAACCCGGTATGTTGTGCACTGTGCTCTGAAGAATCCCGTGTTACGGGCAATTGGTAAGGAATTTTGGGGAGAATTTATCAAAAATTATGTCTATATGTCTACTACAACATACTAAAAATGCAAGATAATCGGATAAACTAGCTAAGAGATATGTCCCCGATTTCGAACTATGTCACGGCTGAAAAGTGACAAAATTAATCCTGAATTTTTGTTGTCAGGATATTTTCATCCCCAAACAACCTCAAAATCTAAAAAAAAAAATCCTATCGAATGAAAGCATGCTCTCTTCCGAACAAAAATTAGGGTCAACCATCATAAACGGACATCATATGAAGATTCTATTACGTTTTTGGTGGAATGACCTGTAGATGAAAATTTTGACGACGAGATTTGCAAAAAAGATCTCCGAATTCATGAACGTTTCCATTCATTCGACTATCAAAGAAACATGTTTATATCACTATGGATCCAAAAAATGTTAAGAAACTTATTTGGAGCTGAGCCAAACCATCAGGAGAAGTGGGCACTATTCGTTTCAAGGAGAATATTTTATCAAGTTTGTTATAAGACTCCTTGTCAAGTTTGTCATGGTCGACTTCGGTTCGGCAACCCAGACATTAGATACCAACATCAACTTCAACTTCAACTTCAACCTCAATCCAAGTTCTTGCTCTATCCCCAGCGCGAGAACAATAACAAAGGGCGACTCCAACCTTCCTGTTTTCCCTTGCCTGATCAAATCTCTAGAGGCTTGGTCTCATGATGACACCATCAAATTATCTCATGTATGTAGCGGATCCAAGTGAGCTACACTTGCGGGATGGTGATGTAGTCGTCTGCACGTCAAAATTATTTATTAATTTCTCACCACTTAAGATTTATATGAAGCAAGGGTAAGAAAGGATCGTTCCCACAGGGAAGTCTTGGTTGTTATATGATTTCAAAGTCTTATATGAAACAAAGGGGGATTTTTCTGATTTTATAAAAATTAACTAAACTAATTGTGAAAACAAGAATAAAAGAATAAAAATATTAGGATGAGAATGATTAAGGAATCCCTATCAATCAATGAATTAGAGCACAATTGGTTTACCAGTATATTTCTCCGAGTATTTCACTTATCACCACCCTAGAATAGTTATAAGCTCAACTATCCTAATAAATTCTACAATCATCTACTAGAATAAGATCTCTAGCGGATACCATCAAAATCTACCACCTAGAATAGGATCTCTAAGTGTAGTCGACTCGGAATCATTAAACTCCGTGAATTGAGGTAAGACTTAGCCACGTACTAATAAGCTCGGATTGTTAGCTAAGGATATTTTCTACTACTCAATTGTTTAACAACATCATATCGTCAACAATCGAAAAATACTACTTTGTTTTGAACTCTAGACAATTACGGGTCGAAGAATTCTCAATTAGTAATAAAACCATAAACTAGCTACTCGATTGCGCATTCGAGCAACTTGAAAAAAATTCATATAATAATCACGTTAGAAAATTAACAATAAATGAAATAGAGATTGAAATAAACTTTATGTTAATTAATAACTCATATTCATGACATAAAGTTCAACCCTAATCAATAAAATTAACTATTCATAATGGAGTTCACAAAATTAAACAGAAGAAATAATCGCGAACCCTAGATGTGAGAAAAGTTAACGCTTTTAGCGCTATTGTGGCTAACTAGTGCCAATATGATGCCAAGAGGAATGGCTAGTGATATCTTGGCGTTAATATGAGGAAAGGCTAGGATTAGCCTAAATGAGAGCTTCAATGCATCTTTTACGACATTGCTTCTCGATTGTGGCGCATCAGAGAGAGTGGCACATTATTTGTGGATTATATTTAAGTAAAGCGCTAGAGTAGCATACTTAAGCTCAGAAGAGCAATTTGAGGTACATTCGTTGCGAATGTAGTGTTAAACTATGTATTTCAGGGTTTAATAGATGTTGCTAGAACATCAATGCTCATTCGATGCAACTCCAAGGAATTCAACCGTGGAATTTTATGCGACTTGTGACTAGTTCGATACAACATGGATATTATGAGTATTGATAAGGCTACAAGGCCAATTTAGAATATTTAGATGGAACATGTGTTCTCAATTCCCTTGCAGAATATACATGGAAGCACAATATTCTATATTAAGAAAGTGTGCATGAATATGCACATATAAAGTTGCTTAATAGAGGGCAATTTTACAATTCTAGCCCTTGTCCTAAAACCACCATCTACATTAAGTCTCCTGCTTAGTGAGGAATAATAATGTTTCACATTAAGCACTAGATGGTAACGATATGCTTTCAATAATTTTATATGGATAATATAAATTTTGAGAGTAGAAGAAGATGTACTTAGATTTTGGGATATGAGATGTGCAGGATAGTAAGTGTCCTTGTCCCTGCTTGGCATATTGGCTTCCGCGGGAGGGAAAAACCAAAATTTGATGCGGCCAAAAAGAAGGCCATCTTGTGCCACCTTTTTCCCTCTTATTTGTTTGTTTCCAAATTGGACAAGGACTCTTCAAATAGGTATCTATAAATAGGCTTCCTCTATGTTTTCCTTTGTATCACCGTGACTTCTTCTTCTTCTTCTTTTCTTCTGTGCTATTTTTTTTTTTGGCGTGACAAGGGCTGATTCTTCTTCTAAGTACACGACATTAACCAGTTGGATTTTAATTTTAAGCAAGTGCCATGGCCGACCAAACCAAGAAGGTAAGCATTTTTTTTCTTTTCTTTTTAACGCTATTATGGATTTTCTTTGCAAAACCTAGTTGTTTTTTTATTTTTGAAAACCGTGAGCTAAGGTTGGAATTTCTTTTGATATGGGAGCGTTTGAATGTATTGCAGATGACCTATGAATGTAAAAACGATGTTGACATATCTTCTGTTCAAAACAAATAAGGAACTTCTGATGTAATATTTCTTGAGAGCGTACCTCATTTTCATGATAAATTTCTTGAGAGCTCGCCATACCTCTTGGTTTTAACTTTATTCCAAAACCTGAGAGGTGTGTTATACCTCAAAGTGTTGTTTTTAAGACCATCCCGAGATTTTGCTTTCATAGGGGAGATTATTTACCCTCTTTTGTCGAGTTCAAGACGTATCAATCCCCCATAAAAAATTTGATGGGTTGGTGAAAAGTGATGTTGAGTGACCTTTCAGTAGTTAAGGTTTTGAAAGAAGCTGAGGTATTTGATGTTGTAAGAATGTATGATCATCTACAAGTCTTCAAGGATGTTGAGGGTCTTTTGACCTTCGCTTCACGTTGGTGTGAACCAACTTATACCGCTATATGTGCCTAGGCTGAACTGAAAATTACTCTGGAGGACGTAGTTAGTTTGATGCAGCTTCTGGTTTCTGGAAATCTCCCTATTAAAAATTCCTCCAAAGAGAATCAAATGATCACAGTTCTGGAGAGGAAGGTAGAGAAAATCCAGAAGGGTAATGATCTAAATGGTGCGTATTATGTGAAGTGGATTGATCATTGGTGGAATAGTAAGGACGATGCTGATGATCCCTCTCTTGGCGACCCTATGACCATTGCAGCATTTTTGACACTATGTCTGTCTAGGGACATATTTGAAGACTTTCCCATTGGGAATTTGAAGCTTCAAGTTGTTCCTCTAGCGGTAGCACTCGCTGGTGGTGAGCATCTCCCTTTTGGTAAATTATTCTTTGGTTCTTTGTATTCTTATTTAGATTCACTGGATCGTGACATGAAGACTTCTAATAGGTATATGAAGATTGATTATTGTGTTCCCACTATGTTTCTCCAAGCATGGTTATAGGAGCACTTCCCAAAATATGCGCCTTTACTGAAGCCTTTGAACCTGAAGGGAGGTATTGAATATGCAAGAACCCGTCGTTGGTATAGAAGGAATGGTTCCTCCGTCAATTTGATTGACTTGATTTATATCAGTCCTTGGGATTCTGAGCATGGACATATACTTTCACCTACCACTTTTGCTAAAGATGTCGAGGGAGTTCTTTGGTCGGGTCCAAAGAATGAAACTAATTCCTTTTCTTCTAGACAAAATGCGTTCATAAACAACTCCACTCCAGGTCATTTCCTTGCTCTTCGCTCGAAAGGTTATTCAGTACAAGCATATAACATCAATCGTGTGGCTCGCCAGATGAGTTTTGACCAAGTCGTACCTCGTGATCACAGTGTAGCTCCATCCATTGTAGAATTAAAGATGAATTTGGATGTTTGTCTTACTAAGGGGATAAACATTCCTTTCTTCATTCGGGGTAGAAAGCATCGAATATCATCTATGTACATACTCTTATGGAACACCGAGAGGAGATGCTTCAAGGAATTCTTTTCTAGATCTCCAATAATGACTGACACTCCTTCTAAGCAGGACAAGGATCGATGTTCCAATTTGCAGCGATCATGTAAGGCCAAGCGAAAGCTGATTATTGACGCATCTCAGGAGGTATAGGTCTTTTCTTTTACTTTTTAATTCTGAAAACATGATTGATCTTTTTTTATATTCTTATCATTTTCCCTTTTCCTACTAGGTTCGTGTTGTTCGTCCTCAGATGGACGTTGCTTTTGTTGCCGCGAGTAGTCCCCAGTCTGGAAGACAAGGACCAGGATGATCCTCCCTGGAAGCAAGACCGGCCTTCATAAGAATGTAAGTATTCTTATTGACAGTCCCGATTTCTTGTGCATTCATAATTCATAATACATATATTTTCTTGTCTTGGTGTAGCATGTGGGTACGAATGTTTTCCTCAACTCTAGTGACGCTCCTGAGGCTTCGGAGGGAACCATGAGCATGAAAGGAGGTCATGAGTCTTGGAAGGATGGCCTTGACGAAACATCTCATACTAAAGAAATCCATGAAGAAACCGAATCTGATACCATTGATGATGAAACAAGTTTTGAAATTGAAATAGTGTTGGACTCTTCCATCAACTTGGATCCTCCTCAAGTAAGTTATTTCCTTCTTTTAATAGTAATAAACCATTCATACCTCTTGAACTTATCATATAAGTATAGTTGTGCTTGGAATTTGCAAAGTATTTGCAAAATTTTCGTCCTCAGAAAATTTCAGAAGTATAGTGTCTGGGAAAAACACGATAAAATCTTCATACAACCTCCGTTTTGGATGATTCACCCATGTATCTTCATAAGAAAACAATTTACTACAACAAAGTAGGAAAACAATCCATATTTTGAGCTTGTTTAGGGTGTCAAGACGACCGAACAGTAAAACCCAGAAAGTACCCACGAAAATCCTGACAGTTTTCAGACTTGACTCTGCTTGCCGTTTTTTCCATAGCTCCTAGATCAGTTATCCGATTGATGCTCCATTTTGAAAAGTTGTATTAGATTCAAATACGAAGCTTTTTATATAAGAAAAATGCCCAGATTCACCACCAATTGTTGTCAACTTTAAATTTTCCGAAGGGGAGTGGAAATTGTTTCAGAGGCGTTTTTTGTAAAACCTCTTATGATTGTTCCAACTCGTATAATCTATTGAATAATTCTTTGTAATGGTTGTATATTATTTTTGTGAGTATGTTTGATGAATTTTATGGTTCATGCTCAAGAATTCTGTGTTTAAGGCATTCTGGCTTAATTTTCCCATATTCTATCTACTTTTAAGGGGAAAATGATCAAAATCAGAGAGTTGCTCTTGTTAATAAAGGAACAAGAATTACCATTGATACCAGTGTATATGATGTGATTTTCCCGACTGAAAATCACGAGAAGACTCTGCTTATACACTTGTCGCGGGAACAACTCTGTTGAGTATCCTGGCGCAGGTATTGATGTTTATTTTGGTTCCGGTAGAATTCTTCCTAGGTACGAATGTGTTGGAGGATTTGCTGTCTTTTCCACCTATGCCGAATTATATACCAAGATATGGAAGAAGTTCGGCCACTTCTCTGCTGGTAACCCCAAGAATTGTAGAGCTTTAGAACTAGGCATGTCCAATCTGCTACCCATTATAGAGGAGATGTTTTCACTTTATCGACATGAAGTTTATGATGCGATCTTCGAGGAGTGGGAGGGGGATGTAAGTAACACCGAGAGCTCTGGTCTGAATGTCATGTGGGTTCGTGATCGTCTAGGGGCCATGCGAGAGCATTTTGCTGAAGTAGGAGAACTTGCTAATCTGAAAGCGGTGACCCAAGCTAGAGAAAAAGTCGAAAGGCTTTCCCGGGAATTGAATCTTGCCATGGAGACTCTCGGGAGAATGGAGAAGGAGTATTCTGTAGGGAATGATCCAGTTTTCAAGGATTTTTTCTAGTTTTATTATTTTATGAAGTATGTTTTTTTTTTTGTGTTTTATTTTGAGATTTTGAGTAGGTAGGTTTTTGACAAGTTATTTGTGAAGAGATATAGACTCCTTTTTTTTTAAAAATAAATAGAGATATTTGAATTGATTAATAAATTTGAAAACCTAACTATGGGTGTATAAATATTACACCCATTTTAGATGAAAATAAATATTGTATGAAACATGGAACATATTTGGGTTAAAACTAGTGAAACACTCAGGTTTTGTAAGTCTCGAGCCACGTGCCATGAATCACTGCTCCTTCTAACTTGTCACGATTTATAAGTTTGTAGTGAACACCCAATAAATTATCAGTAACCGAGTATGGTTCTTCCTCAATATCCAAAGGAGATGATGTGAGAAGTTGTGCCTTTTTGGTGACTTTCAGAACCATATCTCCAATTCGGAAAAGCTCAGGCTTCATTGTCTCATCTGGGAAGTCTCCTCCTTAGGTGTCTAAGAGTTGGCGTTGGTATTCATTTTTTTTGCCAGAAGCGATTTGACTCGTTAGTGAGTTATGAATCTTCCCGTTCTTGGCAAAAGCAATTTTTAAACATTTGAAAAAATATTGAAATGGATCGACTTCCCA
Source organism: Papaver californicum (assembly GCA_023531435.1). Taxonomy (NCBI): domain Eukaryota; kingdom Viridiplantae; phylum Streptophyta; class Magnoliopsida; order Ranunculales; family Papaveraceae; genus Papaver; species Papaver californicum. The sequence goes on along the minus strand of JAJJMC010032380.1, from coordinate 4,602,945 downwards.
TTCACACCTTTTAGCCGTGACCTGGCTTTCTTCTAGGTAGAACTCTTGGTTTCCGACAGGGTACGAGATCACTGATTGCAAAGAGGCTTGAGAAGTGGGACTTACTTGATCGAGTTTTAGAGCCCGAGTCTGACTCCCGAACTTTGTAGGGAGACCCCAGTCGTCTTTCTCGTTGTTTGTGCCGACCAAGTTCTTCAAGGGAGGCTTGATTTTGGAGCCAGTCCCTTCTATAAAGGATAGGCGCTACAACATAGTTTAGGGCAGCAAAAATGTCTTCATGTTGTCCCTTCGAGAGATAGAGAAGCTCACACATGCGTTCCATCAGAGATTGAACTGTCTGGTTGGTTGACTTCCAAAAGAGAGTGAAGTTTCTAACAGGAAGGGGATTTTTGTTGACTCCTTCAACTTCTAACTGCAACTCCCCTGATTCCACTTTTTCTTTGAAAATATGCTTTATGTTGTTACAATCGATGGTCGGGTGGTTGACATATAAATGATAATGGAAGTATTTGGGATCCGTCATCTACTGAGCTGTAGGAAGTCGTCGCACATGAGGTAACTGGAGAATACCATCTTCTATCCATGCTTCGAGTAGTTCAAGTACCTTCTTTATTGGAATTGGGAAGTCCGGGAATATATGTTTGGCTTAACATCTTGTCCATGTTGCGGCTGTAATTATTGTTGCGAAGCTTTTGCAGTATTGTAAGACAAAGTTCATTTTCGAGTTGGAACTGGTGTCAAGGGCGGTTGGAAGGACAATGTTTTGTCTGCGTCTCTGGTTGAGATGAAGCTTTCCTCTTGGGCCCTTTGTTACTAACAACACCAATCGACGGTTGAATATTGTACTGTTTGTTTATTAACCGTCGATTCCCACAAGTATCTCCACGACTTTCTTCTTTTGTCGGCTTAGTATCTCCAGGAGGGCATGAGCACTTTTGGCGGATCATTTTGAGGCTTCATGTCACTCAAAAAAAGTCTGGAAACGTAAATTTTCTAGAAGAACGCGGTAAACAGGAATCATAATATTCATGCAGCTCCACCAGCTGATTTTCCGTCATATTTGGATCGTGACAATCCAGAGCTTGAATTCTAAATCTATTCACGTATTCGTTCGGGTGCTTGTTATTCATATGGAACATCCTTCCCAGGTATGATAGAGTGATCTATTCATGTCTCCCGAGGGATTCGATAAATCGAGAGACGTGCTCACGAGCATTCCCAGTTCCGTCATACAATGAGAAAGTTGGAGAAGAGTAACCTTCCGGGAGAGGGATCCTCTGGATTGCAGGTGGGTAAGGAGGTTGGTGTTGATGAGACGAGGATGAGTCCTCCCTTCCATAGTTTCGTAGGAGTCTCTACTGATCTTCAAGAGTGACAAAATTCGGTTGCTGATACGTCTGTGAAGGTCGACCAGGATCAATATGAACCCCTTTGTCTTTTCAAACCCCATACACTTCAGCATTAATAGCCGCTGCAGAGTTCGTTCTAGTCTACTATATTAAGCGACGACGTTGTTCTGGAGAGAGCTGCTCTGTCAGGGTCTTGAGACAAGCGAGTACTTGTTTCTGAGTAGTAACCATGTCCACCTGATTTCTGACAAGGACTTCTTTCCTCTTCATAAGATCATCTATGTTGATCGTAGTGTGAGCATTCTCGGTGTCTTCAGCGGTTTTGTCACCGAGAGGAGGTGTAGTAGTAGAGTTGGTATCGAGCGGTTCAGTAGCAATAGGGGTGTTTTCAGAGTTATCACCACTAGTACTCCCTGAACCAATAATATAAGTTGTAACTGCTTCAGACCTAAGATCGATCATTTTGAAATAACTGAAAATTGTCTTTTATAATCGAAAGGTTGATCTTCCACTGTGGTCGCCAATTTTTTTAGGGTAAAAAAAAAAGCACTACAAAGTGGTACTTTCAAGTGGTTCGAGATATCAAGCTCGAACAGGACGAGCCTAAACCAAGAAATGGCCGTTCACGTCCTGCTTCGATTACAAATATGGAAAGGATTTGGGTAGGCATTAGGGGAGGAAAGCAAAATAGGTTGAGAAATATCAGTAGTATGTGAAGAAGAATGAATTCTCCGTAGATGAATCGCTAATTCTGTGAGTTTTTGGTTTCTTAGACTGATTGTGAGGTTGTCTCGTTCTGTCTTGTTTCGAATAGATGAGAATCATCTATTTATTGTTTGAAGAGGACACACTGACATTTTCGTAAGTCGTGGAAGTTAAGAAGAGGTGGAGAAGTGATGATTGTGGAGATTGTAGTAGGGCGGTTCCCAAAAAGTAGGGAAGACCTGTCTGACCACTACTCCTCATTCTCTCAACTGCTCTGTAACCGCCCACTTCTTGTTACTTTCTTGTTCGAGGAGGTTGTGTAACCACCCACGATGCCGTAGACCGCCAGACCAATACCTCAATGAGAATCCCCCCATGTTGTATTTAATATCTTGTGGTTTTTATTAAGTCAAGTCAAGTCAAATAACTTGCTAAGTCAGTGAGGTAAGTTGTACGACTCACTTGATCGATAACCAGGATGATTAGTATTGAGTCTGGGAATTTTAGTGATCATGTACTTGTTTGAAAGTAACATGTAATATTTATTAGTTTATAAATGATTTATCATAAGTCTGAGAGGCCTTTGAGGCCAAATGTTGTAGAGGGTTCCTCAAGCAAGAAAACCTACTGAAATTTATGAAAGTCTCAATGTAGGACCTATATTGAGAGGAAAGGCATATTTCTGAGGAAAGTAGCTAGCAAAGCCAACAATAGCTACCTAGCGCAAATAAGATGGTGCTAACTTTCTTAACATAAAAGGCTAGTGTGCTAACATCTTAGGAATAAGACCAACATGCATAACTTTTGGTAAATATTAATTGTGTTGTGGCTCGAAAGCTAGCACCAAGAAAGTTTGAAGTTAGCACTTCAATTGTATATCACAAATATATTTGTAGCTAAGTCACTAAGTATGGCTAAGGATGAATTAGCCTTAGAAGCACATTGGGTTTTGCTACAAATGCATTAGAGCTAGGGAAAGGGTGCTAGTGCCAGGGGAATTATCAATTAAGGGAAACAAGGGTGCTAGCCATAGCCATGGGCGTTAGCGCAAGGGATTATCCACAAGAGTTGGTGGAAAAGCCATTTTATCCATGAGTGTTGTCTATCAAGGGCACTTAGTGCAAGAAGCTATCCACAGGTGTTAGCCAAGAGGTTGGCTAAAAGGGAAGCAAGGGCGTTGGCCAAGGAGTTAGCCACCAAAGGGCGTCGGCCGAGAAGTCATCCACCAAGGGCGTTGGCCGAGGAGTTAGCCACCAAAGGGCGTCGACCGAGAAGTCATCCACCAAGGGCGTTGGCCAAGGAGTTAGCCACCAAGGGCGTTGGCCGAGGAGTTATCCACCAAGGGGGATTAACGCAAATGAGTTTGGCCATCAAAGGCGTTGGCCAAGAGGTTAGCCAAGCGCAGTTTCCTCCAAGGCCATTAGTGCAAGGGCGCTAGCTTAGGCCATTAGTGCAAGGGCTCTAGCTTTTGTTGCTAAAAATTAGGGTTAATACTTTGGTTCTAAGGTTGAGGTGCTAAGTTGACCATACGTGGGCTAAGGCCTTATTAGGATAAAATATACTAGTTAAGACAATTTTTGGTTAGTTAGCCCTCTCGGGTACTAGGGTTTAGCGCCAGGAAAGTTAGCGCTTTTAGCGCTATTGTGCCTAACTAATGCCAATGCGATGCTAAGTTGAGTGGCTAGTGCTATCTTGGCATTAACACGAGGAAAAGCTAGGGTTAGCCTAAATGAGATATTCAATGCATCTTTTACGACATTTCTTCTCGATTGTGGCGCATCAAAGAGAGTGGCGTATTATTTATGGCTTGTATCTAAGCAAAGTGCTAGAGTAGCATACTTAAGCTCAAAGAACAATTTGAGGTACATTCGTTGTGAATGAAGCATTAACCTATAATGTATTTCAGGGTTTAATAGATGTTGCTAGAACATCAATGCTTATTCGAAGCAAGTTGAAGGAATTCAGCCGTGGAATTTTATGGGATTTGAGACTAGTTCCATACAGCATGGATATTATGAGTATTGATAAGGCTACAAGGATATTTTAAAAAATTTAGGTGGAATCTGTGTTCTTAATTCGCTTGCGGAATATACATGGAAGCACAATATTCTATATTAAGCAAGTATGCATGAATATTCACATATAAATTCTTGTTGCTTAGTAAAGGGAAATTTTATAATTCCAGCCCTTGTCCAAAAACTCACCATCTGCAGGCGTGTGAATGAGGTTCCCGTGATCTGACACTGATGGTACCATTGAACAAACGCAGCTGCATCATCCTCTATGGTTGGCGAGTAATATCTTTCGTGAACTTGAAGGAACAACTTTCTCTTTCCTTGATGCTCTCCTTCATTCAATATGGTTGGGATTTCAGGTCCTACTAGACATCTTAGTAAACTCCCTCCATAAATTTTGCGATACAAGAACACTTTATGAAGAATGAACCACTTCGCCATTTGTTTAGTCTTGTCGCTTGTCGCTTCTCCAGAGGAATGTATTTGTCGTGAATGTATTTGAATGTAGGACCTATATTGAGAGGAAAGGCATATTTCTGAGGAAAGTAGCTAGCAAAGCCAACAATAGCTACCTAGCGCAAATAAGATGGTGCTAACTTTCTTAACATAAAAGGCTAGTGTGCTAACATCTTAGCAATAAAACCAACATGCATAACTTTTGGTAAATATTAATTGTGTTGTGGCTCGAAAGCTAGCACCAAGAAAGTTTGAAGTTAGCACTTCAATTGTATATCACAAATATATTTGTAGCTAAGTCACTAAGTATGGCTAAGGATGAATTAGCCTTAGAAGCATATTGGGTTTTGCTACAAATGCATTAGAGCTAGGGAAAGGGTGCTAGTACCAGGGGACTTATCAATTAAGGGAAACAAGGGTGCTAGCCATAGCCATGGGCGTTAGCGCAAGGGATTAGCCACAAGAGTTGGTGGAAAAGCCATTTTAGCCATGAGTGTTGTCCATCAAGGGCACTTAGTGCAAGAAGCTATCCACAGGTGTTAGCCAAGAGGTTGGCTAAAAGGGAAGCAAGGGCGTTGGCCAAGGAGTTAGCCACCAAAGCGCGTCGGCCGAGAAGTCATCCACCAAGGGCGTTGGCCGAGGAGTTAGCCACCAAAGGGCGTCGACCGAGAAGTCATCCACCAAGGGCGTTGGCCGAGGAGTTAGCCACCAAGGGCGTTGGCCGAGGAGTTATCCACCAAGGGAGATTAACGCAAATGAGTTTGGCCATCAAAGGCGTTGGCCAAGAGGTTAGCCAAGCGCAGTTTCCTCCAAGGCCATTAGTGCAAGGGCGCTAGCTTAGGCCATTAGTGCAAGGGCTCTAGCTTTTGTTGCTAAAAATTAGGGTTAATACTTTGGTTCTAAGGTTGAGGTGCTAAGTTGACCATACGTGGGCTAAGGCCTTATTAGGATAAAATATACTAGTGAAGACCATTTTTGGTTAGTTAGCCCTCTCGGGTACTAGGGTTTAGCGCCAGGAAAGTTAGCGCTTTTAGCGCTATTGTGCCTAACTAATGCCAATGCGATGCTAAGTTGAGTGGCTAGTGCTATCTTGGCATTAAAACAAGGAAAAGCTAGGGTTATCCTAAATGAGAGATTCAATGCATCTTTTACGATATTTCTTCTCGATTGTGGCGCATCAAAGAGAGTGGCGTATTATTTATGGCTTGTATCTAAGCAAAGTGCTAGAGTAGCATACTTAAGCTCAAAGAACAATTTGAGGTGCATTCGTTGTGAATGAAGCATTAACATATAATGTATTTCAGGGTTTAATAGATGTTGCTAGAACATCAATGCTTATTCGAAGCAAGTTCAAGGAATTCAGCCGTGGAATTTTATGCGATTTGAGACTAGTTCCATACAGCATGGATATTATGAGTACTGATAAGGCTACAAGGATATTTTAAAAAATTTAGGTGGAATCTGTGTTCTTAAGCAAGTATGCATGAATATTCACATATAAATTCTTGTTGCTTAGTAAAGGAAAATTTTATAATTCCAGCCCTTGTCCAAAAACTCACCATCTGCAGGCGTGTGAATGAGGTTCCCGTGATCTGACACTGATGGTACCATTGAACAAACGCAGCTGCATCATCCTCTATGGTTGGCGAGTAATATCTTTCGTGAACTTGAAGGAACAACTTTCTCTTTCCTTGATGCTCTCCTTCATTCAATATGGTTGGGATTTCAGGTCCTACCAGACATCTTAGTAAACTCCCTCCATAAATTTTACGATACAAGAACCCTTTATGAAGAATGAACCTCTTGCCCATTTGTTTAGTCTTGTCGCTTCTCGCTTCTCCAGAGGAATGAAGTTGTCGTGAATGTATTTGATGTAGGGTTCTCTCCAATCCCCAGCATGATGGATTGTCAGGGCCTCCAGTTGGTGTGGTTGTACTTGGAAGTTGGAACAAGATCCTTGCAGTGCTCGAGATTGAGTCTCCATCGTGGGCCAGTAATATCCTAGACGTTAGAGTCGACGGTAAAGAGTCATGACCATTATCTTCCCACATACTTCTTTATGGATGCGGTTGAGTTGCATTTGCGCCTCCTTATCTCTGAGGCATCTTGAGAGGGACCTGTACGGATTCTTATGATATAGTTCCCCATGGAGTAAGAATAAGTTCTTCAAATCTTTGAGACTGACTTTCCTCTGAGGCAGTAAACTGATGAGTTCTTCTATGATTGTTTGTCCTCCAATCGGTGGTTTGTTCATGTTCAAATTGATTTAACCATGTCAAAGTTACAATACGAATCTGCACCATTACATTCTTCTCTGCTCATTCAAATTGAAGTTTGGAGGCTAGTATGGCGAGGCAGTCAGCGTGTTTATTATTATTTCGACCGACATGAACTACTACGACTTCTGCAAAATGGGTCAGTAACTTATGAGCTTTTTTTTATAAGGAGCTAATGTTACCTCTTTAAGCGAGCACACTCCGTTCATTTGATTGACTAGCAATTTTTAATCGCCCTTTATTTCTAGATTTGTCGTGCCTGATTTCTTTGTAATGATAAGCCTAGTAAGAAGGCTTCTTATTTTGCAAAGTTGTTGGTGCACTTGAAGTCGGACTTGAATGAGTATGAGAAGACTTCCTCGGTTGGAGATACCAGTACCACACCAGATCCTATAGTATTATTAATGGTGTAGTAGAACCATCGAAGTACAAAATCCATGCTTCTTTTTTGACAATATAAATCTCAGGGAAGTCCCCAGGTATATCCTCGTGTGGCGCGATTACGTCTTCTCCTGAAAAAACCTCTAGCAGGTACACTACCGCTTACCCTTTAACTGCCTTCGGGGAGACACATGCTATGTCGAATTCTGACATCTGATGTAACCACCTAGCGGGTCTGCCTATTAGTGCCGGCTTTGAAAGTATGAACCTGATGGGTCGGCTTTGGCGATCAACACTACTCTATTTGAGAGTAAGTAGTGTCTTAACTTCTGAATGTCGTGTACTAATGATAGACACGCCCTTTCCTCTTTAGGGTATCCGAGTTTTGCATCTTTCAGTGACCGACTGATGTAGTAGATTGGGTATTCGATTCCTTCCTCATCTTCTTGATCAAAGAGAGCCCCTGTAGCAACCTCACTTGAATTGTGTACAAAAGTAAGGGGTGTCCCTGGACCGGAGACCTCATGACGGATGAAGATAATAATAATTGCAGAATTTTGAGAAACGCTTCATGCTGAATGAAGGACCAGATGTAGCTTGCTCCTTTCTTTAATAGTGGTAAATAAGATTTGTTCCCACGAAGAACAAGATGTTTTAGTTGTCAAACATCACAAAGGGGGTTTGTTTTAGATTATCAATAATTAGAAAAATGATTAAAAGTAATTAGGTTGTAAGAAATAGAGAGAAATATGATCGAGTAATCCTTCATCGTTACTAAACAATCATCAAATTAGTATATTCATTCATTCTCTATTAATCACAGATTATCACCAATCGTATGATAACAAGTACGCTTAGTTATCCCTCAAAATACCTTATATCACTGGGTAACAGGTACAGTTAGTCACAAGATTTTATCCGGCTGAACCACCCTGAAGTACGCTCTCAAGGTGCAATTCAATCGAATGCTTTAGGGTTTGTGAATTTAGGTTTTATCCTAATACTTAAACTCAGTACGCTCGTCCCACTTTCTAGTGTTGATTTTACTTGCGATTACTTCACAGAATCCATCTGCAAGTTCTCACAATTTCTACTTGTGTAAGAGTTAATCAACATTTACGGATATCCTAACCCCTTACTAGCTTTAAATTTACTAAATAACTAATTTAGTTTGCCACATAAACAATTTATCAATAAATCATAAACATTAATTATAGTAAAACCAAACGATAATCATGTGTTAGAAAAATAGATTTTGAATCATGTATTAGAACTTAGAATTCATCCTCAATCAATAAGAAGTTTATCTACTCATGGATATTGTAAAATCCATGGTATACATATGCTAAAGTAGAAAAGAAAGAGTTACGGTGATGAAAACGCTCCAAACCCCTAGCTTTTTCCCTGTGTTCTTATCTCCAAAAACTTCATAAAAGAATAGGTATCTCCCAAAATAATTTGAAGAGTCTCTTATATAGTTCTCCCAAGTTTTATAGTGGCCGTGCTCGAATCCCGGTCGAAATAGGACACAAACTAGCCAAAGTAGTGCCAAAACCTAGCCAAAATCATGTATAAAGTATAACCCACGTCCAACTAGTCCTAACGAGCCTCATGTAATGGGATAAATCCATCCTATTTTCTCACGTTTACTATCAATTTCTCGATGGGTCATTCCAGTCGAGAAATAATTTTTCTTCTGTATTTTAATTTTGCCGATCACTTCTCAATGGGTTCTCCGCATCGAGAAAATTAATTTCTTATGATATTAATCTCCAGCCACTTTCTCGACGGCTTTGACCCATCGAGAAAATTGTTTTCATCTGAGTTTCTTCTATTTCATTCCTATATTCTCACACAAACAGACAAACTCACTGCTGTCTCTTCACTCCATTCACTTCAGCCTCACTACAAGCTCTGATTTCTCTATCACCAAACTCTGTTTTGTTGCTAACCTCGACTACTTCTCAAATCGACTCATCATCAACTAATCAATGCTCTTCCAACATCATTCAGTTCTTCTCAGCCTTTATTGATAACCAAAGAATCAAGCTCTATCCCTTCCTGAGTTTTTCTTCTTCATCTTATCAACATCACTGCCAAGCTCGTTTTCTCTTCCATATCCATCTACTCGAGTTCTCATCAATACTCATTTTCTCGAGCTCTCTCTCTTCAACAATGGCAGCAGCCACTAACTATTGTCTCTGCCATCTGTTGGAGAAAAATTATTCCTGTAACAAAGAAACAAACCAAAACACCAGAAGCTTCGCAAATATTAACGTTAGGGCAAATATCACATTTTCAGACAATCACTCAAAACACAGATAAGAGGAGTCGCCTGTTCAACAGACTGCCCTTAACTCGATATTTGCCAGGTACACTTTAGAAAAGTGTTGCTATACCTTTTAGACTTGACAAATCGAATCCAGGATAAAACCTCTTGATACCAACCCAGTTAGCAAGACTCGTTGGCCCATTGTGAACTTAACAGAAGAATGAGATAAAAATAAATCTATTGCGCACAACAAAGCGAGAAGAGGGGAAAAGACGACAGGATAGTAGCTGCATCTGGGGTAAATGAAAATGAGATTTTTCTTTTTCTTTTATAGGAGAAGAAAACCGTTTTGGAATTCAAATGGTTAAAATAATTAATTCAAAATATTTAATTCAATATTTAATTCTGAAATTTAATTCAAAATTTTAATTCAAAATAATAAATTCAAATATTAAATTCAAATATT
>JAJJMC010032380.1:4446992-4593015 GCA_023531435.1 Papaver californicum | reverse complement strand
ACAATTTTTTTGTAAATAAGCAATAAATTCACTTTTAAATTCTAACACCATCTACTGCAGTACCACAACGACCATCATCAACTCCAATCGAACCCATCTATGATAATAAACAACGTCACCATCAAAGTCTCCCCATAATTGTACGTCACTGATTTAAGGTCCCTCTCATTGTCTCAATAGCAGAAACTACTTCTCTTTCTTAACAGGTTAAACCAATTCCTTTCAAACCACATCACAGACTCGAGCTTTCTCCTTCTTTAACTTCCTTCCAGTCAAACCATTCACGTCTACAACCACCAGTAAACTCAAGCTTGATTAATACCCATGTTCTCAAATTCAGCAGTCCCGAGTATTTTTATTGATCATCATCATGATCACTACATCACTGCTATACTAGATTTTACTTCCAACCCATCTATTCTCCAGCAACCCCCATACACCATCAATCAATCATGTTCATCTTCACTAACAGGTTCATCTTAACAGCCTCACATAACCACGTCCATCACAAGAACCCTAATTTCCACGATCTGAATTTGGGGAAGAAGGTGGCTGCCCATAGTAAAGTTGTAGGCGCATTTATTATTATTCAAAAAAGTGGTAGCCCCAAGTAAAATTCTCTGGTGCCTTTATAATTTCAATTAAACTTTCACTACATTGTCAGTTTTGTGAAACCGACAAGCATATTTCCTCTTTCCGCCCATAACTTCTTCATACGAAGTCTGAATGACTTTATTCTTTCTCCGTTGGCTTTGTCTCTTTATTATCTACGAGATGATGACAAGAAATCCTGGATTTGGACAAGTTCCACCTGGTCTTTGGCTCTTCTTCCTTTGTAGCACTTCTTTATTGCATAATTAATTGTCAATTTACTTCTTTCGGATGATTCCACCTAATAAAAGATAAATAAACAAAAAAAAAAATAATATACAATAATTCACAAGAAATCTAGCAAATAAGTGCATGAAATAACAATCAAAATATAGAGAAAATATGCACTTATCATGGTCCTCTATCAAACTCTGGAACCAATCTTCATCCGTCTCCGCCCCAATGAAAATTTCAACGTCAACATTATTATTATAATTTCTGCAAGTTCAATTGGGTCTTCCACAATATTTCTCAATTCGGTTTCATTCTCATATAAGACATACTCCTCTTCTTCTTCATCTTGATCCTATAAAGATTTCATTGTACACCTTTTGGTGATTGATCATTATTAAGATCAAGAGTTGAGTTAATTACACAATTATTATCAAATTCAAGATAGTCATTGATCAAACATGCATTACTAACCGTGGGCATGTGAGAATAGTTCTGATTTTGAGACAAAAATTCTTGTTTATCCTTTTCCTCCTTGTATTGATCAACACCTCTTCTAATGTGGTTCCCACTTAGCTTTCTTGAAGCTCTTGGAGTGAACCCTGTATTCTTTGTTTGTACTGAATGAAAATTTCCTCCAAGCTAGAATGTGTTACCTCCTCACTTACTCTAGTATCTCTAGGACAATTGTCTTCCATTTGGATGGGTGAATAGTGATAATTACGATCAGAAATGGGGCGAGACATATTATAAGCAGAGGCTGTTGAAGAAACCGACTCCAAACGTATCATAAATTGTTGCATTTCATCCAACAAAGTAGAAGAAACATGAAAAGAAGCACATGAAAAGAAGCACATGTATCCTCACCTCCTTATAATTGTTCACTTACATACCCGTCATAAGAAGGTTGGCATGTATAAGAATAATCTAAAGGGTACATGGGATATTAATCATTACCAAAGGATTGGTTGTGATTATACTCCATGTAAGGTAGGAAATTGTCATAATTTTGTTGAGGTTGAAAACCTTATTGATTGTTGTAATATGCTCCTTCCATGAAAAATAAGTACCTGAAATAAGATTCTCAAAACTAGGTTAGAAACAGAAATAAAGAACAAAAATAAGAAATAAAATTAAAAATAAAATTGAAAACAAAAATAAGAAACCAAAAACAAATAACAATTCGCTGCCTCCCCGGTAGCGGCGCCAAAATTTGATGTGGTGTCTGCATGTCAAAATAATTTATTATTTTCTCACTAATTAAGATTTATATGAAGAAAGGGTAAAAAAGGATCATTCCCACAGGGGGATCTTGGTTGTTATATGATTTCAAAGTCTTATATGAAACAAAGGGGGATTTTCCTGATATTATGAAAATTAAATAACCTAATTATATAAACAAGAATAAAAGAATGAAACTTTGAGGATGAGAATGATTAAGGAATCCATATCAATCAATGAAGTAGAGAAAAATTTATTTACCGGTATATTTCTCTCAGCATTTCACTTATCGCCACCACCCTAAAATATTTATAAGCTCAACTATCCTAATCAATTCCACAATCACCTATTAGAATAAGCTCTCTAGGGGATATTATCCAAATCAACCACCTAAAATAGGATCTCTAAGTGTAATCGACTTGGAAGCATTAAACTCCGTGAATTGGGATAAGACTTATCTACGCACTCATAAGCTCGGATTGTTAGCTAAGGAAATTATCTACTTCTCAATTGTTTAACAACATCACATTGTCAACAATCAAAAAATACTACTTCTTGTTTTGAACTCTAGACAACTACGGGTCGAAGAATTCTCAACTAGTAATAAAACCATCAACTAGCTACTCGATTGTACATTCGAGCAACTTGGAAACAATTTATATAATAATCATAGTAGAAAATTAAAAAAAACTAAAATAAAGATTGAAATAAACTTTATGTAAATTAATAAATCATATTCATGACATCAAGTTCAGCCCTAATCAATAAAATTAAGTATTCATAACGGAGTTCACAAAATTAAATAGAAGAAATAATTGCAAACCATAGATGTGAGAAATCTTCCCCGCGAGAACCTAAAAAAATAAGTAGAAGAGGTGATAAGAGAACTAGGTGAAAACCTAGATATCTCTTCTTCTTATTGAAGTTGCTCTTATATAGCTTTCTCCCTTGTAGAATCCCTTTTGGAATAGAACTCTCTTTCCTATTATAACCCTAACTCTTCAATTTCCAAATATAAATAAATCCAAACCCCTTGGCAAGCTATCCAAGACCTAACAAAAATATGCCCAAACAAATTCTAACCCAGAAGAAGGCCTATAATCCGTCCATACACATTTCAATTCTAGGCCATTCACTGAGAACTTTCATCGAGCAGATGTTGTGCGTGACTAGTGGTTGATTCTGACAGATTTTTGCTTGTTTATTTCAATCCATTGTAAACTCCTTCCCTGTAATTGTTTCATATTTTAGATCATAACCATTCACAAACATTCAATTATCAATAACATACTCCACAAATCACTGGCAGTAACTCAAGTTTGAGAACTACTCTTCTCTTTTCTCGCTGTCGTGAAACCCATCAGATTAACCCCTCGCCTGTTCTTCACTCCATAATCTCCTCAATTTTCTTTTTTTTCGAGCTCAATATCACAACCAACAACAGACTCAAACTCAGAAACCCATCTTGGCCAACACCATTACACAAATTCTCGCCTGAACATTTTGAAACCAATTTCTTTATTCAATTCCTCCTCCAAGAACCAGCGACAGTAAAATATTCTCTATAATTTCACATCTTTTATACTTCTCACAGACAACGACCATCATTTATCCATTCTCTTTATTTTCATTTCACCCAAAAAACCATCTCAATCCTTCTCTCTCGTTGTTCTTCATCTTCTAATCAATCTTTGTCTTCTCACTTCCATCTTTCCTGAAATCTCATTCTTCTCTACAACTTGAAACCAATATCCATCACCCGAGTCCTACTCCTGTTGTATTAACATACCCAACTCCTAGTTTTGACTTCGAACCTGAGTTCGCCGGCAGTGAGAGTGGTGCAGTCATCTTGGTCATGACCTGAACTTGTAAATCAAGAAATATCAAATCTCTTCCTAGACTAGGTTATGTTGTATATAAAGAGATAGTGGTGATGGAAGCCCATAATAGTGATTCGTTTGTCTTTAACAGTTGGTCCTTTAGTATATCTTGAATGTAACAGTAAGCCTCCCCTAGTAATTCTCTATTTCATTTGTAAAACTGGATGCTCTTTAGTAATTCTATGTTTTCGCGCAATAAAGATTTGAATGTGCGCTAGCATTGAACCCGTCAACAACCAATGACTCTGGACAATGCCTTGAAATCCTATTTCTCTTTTATTGCTTCTCATGAATCCAAAATACCTATTAAAGGTAAAACAAGTGTAATATACACAAAATACAATAGCAATAACTAAGAAAATTATAAAAAGTTGATATCCGAAATATGTTAATTATGCACTTATCATATGGGGGTTCATTCACTTGTTGAAGACACGACTCAATCACCACCTTCATCCAGAAAGTATGATTAACGACAGTGTTAGTAGCAAGACTGTCCACATCAAGACAAAGTAGTGTTAACAGATTTTCTGCACCAAAGTTTTATGTGCTCGAGTTTACATGAGAGCGTTATCTGGTACGAGTGAAAGTACTTACTAAAATTTCCTCACTTTCACCATATAATATGTATATATAACTTCAAAAATTGAGAATACCGACTCTACTAATGGAAATAGATGATCTACACTTATCCTTTTTTCCTCTATATATACACACACATATATGCTAGAGCTTCACCGGGTTGAACTTATCATTCAATATACATACATATACTTCCTAACTCAGTATTTATATATATGTACTACATGACTCAGTACCTACTCCTGTATTGAATCTCAATTGATTAGAAAACTCCTAGATGGGTTTCCCACTAGTATATAACAACATTTTCCTCAGAACACCACTGGTGCTGGTATATAACAACATTTTCTCTAACTATACAAAATATTCAGCACATTCACTTATGCCACTCTCTTCTTTGACCTTGTTCTTGAATAAAAAAGCTCATAGATAGATTGTATGCTAGTATAAAACAACTAGAACCTAGATCCTAGATGGATTCTCCACTAGTATAGAGAAATTAGAACTTGTTCCAAGTGCAAGAATTACGCAACTGAATTCCTTGAACTCGTTTTATATATACATATCAATATTGATACTCCTATTAAGAAATATTGTATTCACAATCTCTATATGGACCTTCAGTTTTTGAGGTCCATCAATAATAATTTATTGAACTTATTAATGCCTACTCTAAGCTGAGTCGCTTGTATCTTCTATGCCTACTCTTGCTTCTCTTATACATGTCAATACGAATCATATCTTGTATTCAACGAGTAAAGTAATAAAAGGAATCCTTCCTTCTTTAGAAAACTTGGGTTTTACCCTATCAAGTCGGACTCCTTCAGCCCCAGTCCCAACGTTGTCTCCTATTGAGCATTATTATCTTCTCATGGACGGAAACTGTTATCTGTACTTCTACTCTGATTATTGCCTACTTGATACTCTCTCTACGTCCTTCTACTTATTTTACCTAGGTATTTCTACCTAGGTCCTTTCTACTTATTTTACTTAGGTAATTCTACCTAAGTCTTTCTACCAAGGTCCACATAGGTCCTTCTGCTTAATTCTCTCTACTTTACTGCTCAAAGTATTTTTGACATAGGTTGATCGAGACTAAATATGTTACAATTTTTATTGACATTAGAGTTTCATTCTAGTATATATATATATATATATATATATACTTGACGCATCAAATTTTATAAAGATATATAAATGTATATATACGTATAAATACATATATTTATTTATTTCGCCAATTGGTCTCTTTTAGACCTAATAAGATCATTTCACCTATGTCTATCAACCTAATGAGTTGATTCAGTTCCTATTGTTGTCTCGGTTGACACAATATTATACAAATACTACTACTACTACTTAGTCTCTATCAGACTCTATATGTCTAGAATATTATACTAAGCATCATCAACTTGTCTCAGTAGACACGGTGTGTTGGACCTACTAGAAAAATAACGAGTCCCTACGAACCATGCTAGAATCAATAATTTTAAACATGCTAGACTCACCAATACGATCAGATAGATATTCATCATCCTATCTAGGTCAACTAATTGACCAAATGGGGGGATATACTTTAGGGTTTTGGTATGGAGGTCTATGGCATGTGTTGTAGCAGTACACCCATACTAGAAAGTGATAGGACGTTCGAACGGTTGACAGAGTTGAGGATTAGTGGGTGTGTAATCATCCAGTCTTCCTGACGAGACGGACATGGTTTTCATCATATTATCTACAATCTCAAATCCTCCATTACTTCACGAAATCCACTTCCTACAAGGTCAGTATGTACAACTATTTCTCTAAATAAGTAATTCAACCTATTTAAAGATTAAAAGATATAGATAGATGAAAACTTACGTACAAGTCCAAATACTTGATTTCATAGAATCCTTCTCTCGGTCATATACATAGAACCCATCATATAAAATAATACATAACAATCACACCACAAAGAGTGTTACACTCTTGTAGATGGTGTATTTTTGATGAAGGATAAATAGTAAAAATCATCTCTGCCCGGAAGTAAAAGTATATAAATTCATATTTTATATTCCGCATGAGAATTAAAATATAAAACTCTTGGTACGTGCATCTCAAATTGATCCGGTAGCTTCCAACATTGTATACGAATATTAATGTTGTACAACTCAGTATCTACCCCTTTATAATGACTGGACAACTCCTGTATATAATGCACACTAGTATAGAGCAATATTGTCCCTTTATAAATGATTAGACAATACCTAGATGTAATGCACACTAGTATAGAGCAATATTGTTCTTTGTTTATCAGTGATACTTGTTGCAATACTCCCAGATATTCTAAAAATCTTATATATTGAATCTCAAGCTCCTAGATATATTGCATACTAGTATAGAATGACTAAAGTCTTCTCTAGTGCTATATCCCCCAACTGGATTCCTAGAATTCTCTATATCAATATTTAAACCCTAATTGGTGAATATTGATTTACCACAATGCGTGACAAGTTGCGCACGAATGCATTAGGTCGAAGTATCACATCTTTGTGTAAGCACCAAGTTTTTATCGCGAAAAATGCAAAGGTAAAGCTCCAATTAACCAATCCCTAATATAAGTTGAGCTTAAATTACACATCTCCAATAGTTATCGCACAAAAATCCCAATATTGGTCGAAATACAACGAAACCCTAATAATGGTCAAAACCTAGTTTCTGACTATCATCATAGTCACCTTGGAAAAAAAGTACCAATGGGTCGAGAACGGGGAAAAACATCCTAAACAACATATGTGATATTATGCGTCTACTAAAATATACTAAAAGGGCGTCCCAATCTGAGCAACGGTCTAAGATATATTGCCTAACCCCTAGGCAGAATACAAGCTGAAAATTATCATAATTTTATCTAAAAATTCCTGGAAGGTTGCTGTTTTCTCCGTTTGACAGCCAAAACGACTTTTAAACCTAAATCCTTCCGCGATTGGAGATAGCTAACGATTTTCCGATTCTGAAATTGGGTTGGATCATCAAAAACGGAAATCATATAAAAAATCTACATCGGTTTTACTAAAGAGCATTATGTCTGAATTTTCGGGTATAGGGGATAACACCCACCGGTATACATAACAATAATGGTCTTCAGAGCAACAAGCTTTAAAGAGCACATAGATTTAAATACCACATAGGTCTTAAGAGCAAATATGAGGAAAGAATAAGAAAAAATAAAAATATATAAAAGAGTCGTGGGACCGGCGTCAACCGACCGGCCATCCCTTGGCCAATCTCCACTCTTGCGTTTTTTGAGTTTTATTAATTTTTACATAGGGTTTCCTCTTAATATTAAAATTCTTTTGTTTTTTCTACCAAAGTCAAAAAATTCCAAACAGCTTCAAAGACCAAATAGTTGTGCACAACAATATAGAAAGGTCCCGTAACCATCTAATATATTTTAATATTTTCAAAATTTTAGTCTTAGCTTGAATTGGTATATATATATATATATATATATATATATATATATATATATATATATACATATACATACATATCAAAATATTGCTAGAGACTATGTGATACGCGAAGCATGGTGTCGCAACTACCAAATGCGTGCTCTATCAAATTCGTGTTTTACAAAATTGTGTTACCGATAAGTGCATAATTCACATGATTTTAGTATCAACTTCGTACTAATATTTTCTATAATTCTTGCATATTACTTGTTATTAATCTTTTTTTCTATTTTATGTGTCATATTAGGTGAATCATCCAAAAAGGAGTAACAAAGTGCTTAAATGAGCAAGGAAGTTGAAGTCTATAAGTGGAGAAGGGATAAAAACCAAGTTCAACTCGTTCAAATTCATATTTTCTTATCATTATCTTTAATAGAATTGAAATACGAAGCCAACTCAAGAAGAATGAGGTCATTCCGAGTTCGTATGAGGAAGTTATGAGCAAAACAACCGGAAAGAAAAGAAGTAAACGCACAACAAAATAATTGGGAGATAATAAGGTGCCCGAGACTACCGATTATGGACGGATTTTGGGACATTAAACTCTTTATACTTTGCAAAAATAATCAGTAGAAAGTGGATGGATGAGACTACCGATTATCACTTGACGTAGACTATTTTTAAGACACGTTTTTGACTTCTAAATCAAGGAAACTTGGTCCCAGAAGGATTCTAAACCCTAGAAGGAGAGGATAATTGAGGGCCAAGCCTTGAAGACTATAGAAGAAGACATCTTAGGCTCAAACAAGAGATTCTACATCTTTTGGAAGGAATCTTTACCTTCTACCTCTCATATCACATCTTCTACATCTTAAACCTAGGGTTTACCCCTTTAGGGGGAACCATTCTTCTTTGTTCATGAGTAGCTAATATTTTGTTGATTAAGGATGAATTCAATGTTCTAAGCGTGAATTTTTATTAGTAATACAAATTTATTTGGAGTTTTAATCATTATCGTTTGTTTTTACTATATCTAAGGTTTATGATTGATTTCTAGATTGTTAAAGTGTACAATGGATTAATCTATTGATCATTTTAATGCTAGTATTGAGTTATGAGATAAGTAATCGTCCATCGACTCGTACACAAGTAGAAATCGCGATACCTTGCAAAGGGATTATGTGGAGAAATTACGAGTGAAGACAACACCAGCAAGTGGACATTGATCTAAGAGTTTAACTACTGGGATTAATCTAAATTCACAAATCCTAAAGAATAGAGTGATCTACTACTTGGTGTTTCAGACGAATAGAATCTAGTAGTCGAGAACTTCCGTATCCAGTGATAAAAGGAGTTTTGGGAATAACATTGATCTAGCTGCTATTCTATGGTTGGTGATGAATGATTCTGACGAAAAATAAATAAGTATACTAATTCAGTCAACGTTTGGTAACGGCGAAGGACTCCTTAATCATCTTTCTTTCTTATTATTTTTAGTTAATCAATTCACAAACCCCCCTTTTAGTATTTATTCTAGTTTTGCTAATATAAATAACCCATCAGTTACACAACTCTCTATGGGAACGATCCTTACTATCACTATATTACTAGTTAATTAGTAAGAAATATCTTGAGTAATTTGTTGTATTTACAACACGCATCAGCTACACCAAATTGGTGGGTCCTCTCTCCCACCAATTTTGTTCGGTCCCTCTACCACCAAATTTGTCGATCCCTCTACCACTCTTTGATTGGTTTTGCTACCAATAATTAAAAATAACCTTAGTTTCTCTACTTTGTTACTCGAACCATTTGACAGTATGACGAAACTAAATATTTTACAATTACTAACGCTAGTATTCACACGAGACTAGCGCTCATATGAGAATATCACTCACATGAGTTTGGTATTCATATGAGATTGACACTCGCAGAACTTCAATGTCATACGAGTATCATTTTTTCCTCAACTGACACAATGATATTCCACGACTACCAATGTCAATATCAATCAGACTATCAAACACTATAATGCATTCGTCATCACTGCTTTTCTCAGAAATATGTTGGACTCTGCAACATGCTATACTTAACAACATGTTAGACTCATTAATATGCTAGGACTAACATTCTAGCTAGGTCAACAAATGACCAGATAATATACGTTTATCAAATAGACTCAACCGTGCTCGAGACATCAATAATGTCACATGGGGGGGGGGGGGGGTATTCACTAGGGTTTTGGTCTGGCGGCTAGCACGTGGGGTGTAGAAATACACCCAGGATAAGAAAATATAAAATTCATGTCGGCAATTGAAGGAATAAATGGAATAGTGTTCGTACAACTGTCAAGTCCCACTAGAAATGATGGAATTGGTTTTCACCATGATTTCCACTTCTCTAATCTTCTACTTCTCTGCAACTGTCACCACTTATGAGATCAATATGTTAACTTCCACTGCTATAAATAGGTTCTTCAACCTATCGACAAGAAAAAGAAATTATTTCAGAAGAACAAGAAGGACGATCACAGAGCCATCATCTTAGAGATTCTCATAAAACCTAGACTTTTGATTTTCGCCTACATAGTAGTTGAACACATCCGACTATTACTGGCATTCAATTCCATTGATCTCAATACCTTCTCTGCTTCCCTCCTTACAGATCAACCCTTCTTCTTCCTTTGTGACCGAAACGAAATTGAAACGGTCATTCCCTGATTTAGGCCAAGTTCGTACAGATTGATTTCTCGAATCTTAAAATTACTCTACATTACAAATCTTTAAGGTTTAAAAGATTTTCTCTTAGTAGAATCAGCTTGCTCTGTCTTTTTCCCTTTTTACCCTTTAATCGTTTTTACCCACAAATAACTTTGATCTCAACATTTTCTCTTCTTCCCTCCATAAGACCAACCCATTCTCCTCATTTGCGACTGAAACAAGACAAGACGACCATTTCTTGGTTTAGGCCTGTCTTGTATGACTTGATCTCTCGAATCTAAAGTTATTTAAATAGTATATTTGTTTTCTTCTGAAACAACAGGTAAACTAAATAATCTAGAAATCCTATTATTTCATAACTTTTATAGAACTCAACCACATACTGAGGGCTACTTGAGTTAACAACTAGAACAGAAGAAAACTTTCATGACTAGCATAACAATGAATTTTTCTCTAACAATTAGAACACAATAATACTAGACTTTATAATCATGCATATGACAACAACGGAAACAATTTTTTCCTTAGAAGTTCAAAATATGCCTTGGAGATTTTCTACACTAGTTTTAGTACCTAAAAATTTCTCCTAGGAAAAACAAATGTATCGATGTGGTACTTTCTTTATATTCGGAGATCAAAATCGTACATGACAAGCCTAAACCACGAAAGTAGTCGTTTCGTCATGCTTCGGTCACAAAGAGAGAAGATGGGTTGATCTTAGAGAAGGGAAGAAGAGAAAGTTGAGGAAATCAGTGGTAATTTGTGTAAATGTTGAACTATGGAGAATAACAGAGCTTGTGAGAATGATAAGTTTTTTTTGTTTTTCTGAATAGACTAAGTAGCATATTTATAGTGTTTGGGAATACATAATGCTTTCCTCGTAAGTAGTGGAGGTAGCAAGGAGATGGAATAGTGAAGATAAATGTGGTAATGGCATAGCCACACCCGTTATGCTTGGGAAGTTTTTGGAAACTTCTAGGGCATTACTCAATTATCTCTTTAACTGCTATAACCGTCACCACTACTTGTAACTTTCCCACCATGGGGTTTTGCTACACCGCATGTTGCTATAAACCACCAGACCAATACCCCATGAAGAATCCCACCATGTAACATGTTTTGATTTCTCGTAGGAGTTAGTGGAGTCATGGACTATCATACTCAAAACAGTGAGTAATTGGGAATTTGTCGTAAGCTAATGCTACTAATAAGTTTATGCCAACGCAACATGGAAAGGGCATATTTGTGGCATGTTCGTAACATGCAAGTTATACTGGCAACAATGGCGCATGCAAGTGTTATAGGTTGAAATTGAGGTGTTTCTAGCACATGCTAGTGTCGTGGATATGGCCTAGATGCTGCAAGCTTTGACATTTGGCCATGATAGTAGTCTTTGCAGGTGATGGCGCTGGCACGAACAAGCGAGGATGGTGCTGGAAGCAAGCAAGCGAGGATGGCGCGGCAGCAAACAAGCGAGGATGGCGCTGGCGCTAGCGCTGGCTTTGGCACTGGTGCTAACGTTGGCGCTTGGTGCTGGCCTTGGCACTTGTGCTGCGTTGGCGCTCGGTGCTGGCCTTGCTAGTGTTGGCACTTACTTGGCTTTTATGCGGTGTATACAGAACATATTCAAGGAATTCATTCGTAGAAGTTTTACGACTTGATATGATGTTCAATGCGACTCTGCATTTAGATGGTATGCATCTAATTAGTGTCTTAGATTTAGCAAGTCTAGAGTAGACTGTATTCTCATGTCTTGAGCGTTGAGCTCTGATAAATATGACATGAACAATAAGCTATAAGTAGTATGTTATGAGCAATGATCTCTAAGCAATAGGTTGTGAGCGATAAACCCTAAGCAATGAACGTGTGTGATGAGATCTAAGCGATAATCTATGAGCGATGAGCTCTAAGCGATGAGTTGTGAGCGATGAGCTCTAATCAATGAATGTGAGCAATGAGATATAAGTCGTGATACCAGCCGCGGGCATTTGACTAAGCTGGGTACTCAATGATAATGTGAATAAACCATGATGGGTTTAAGGTGATCTCAGCTGGGAGGCTCACTAAGGTCTATATATAGAGAGAGAGGCTACGGGATCAATATAGAACGCCTTTAGCTATTTGTAGAGACTGTATTCTTAATTATCTTGCAGAATATGTGTAGAGGTACATCATTTCATATTTGGATATAAAGTCAGAAATGTGAGCGGATATTTCTAGGTTTCTGTTGTTGCACATAGGAAAATTTACCGGATTTTCCCTAGTCAAAAACTTACCATCAACATTAAGTCCCCTACTTAGCATGGAACGATAATGTGTTTTTTGGTAAGCACTAGATGGTGACAGTAATACAAAAATATTCAAAATTTAAAACTTAGTTCTAAAATAGTTACTTAGCTTTATCACTTTTAGGCAATGTCCTTGGTGCATACTTAGATTCTTTTGTGGGCAAGAAGCAGATTCCAAGGGTTAAGATTTGATTATGTAGTACTAGGTGTTAGTGATGACATCATCATTGACATGAGATGGACATCCATAGATGAAGCCTGGAGTTGTAGCCTGTGGTAGCGAGATTGAAAATAACATAAGGCATCATGAGGAGTTGATGATAAACTGAAGTGTGGATAAGGCTTGCAGTGGGCCCCAATATTTTTTATTATAGATTCAAGCGCATCAAGTCTTGAAGTACGGAAGATGCATCGACTTCGTCTTGTATTAATAAGAGTATTGAGTAACCAGACTTGCAGCAGTAGTATCAGAAGTTAAGACAACAAGGGTCGCAACAGCGAAGCAATAATGACATGAAGTTGGTGATATTTTCTGATATTGTGAAATATCTTAGGAGATGACATAAAATCCGAGGTTAATGTCTCTTCGAGTAGATGTGGACCTGATTCGGATATTGTATGGTCAGTCAACCATGCATGTACATTTTTAATTTATAATCTCGTGCAAATTTTCAGACTCCGCAGACTTTAGGGAAAGAGTCATATCTCTTAGCCCGTAGATCCGATTGATGCTCCTTTTTAGTATGTTATAGCAGAGACGCATATGAAGACTTTTCGTTAAGGAGTTTTGCCCCATTCTGAGTTCATAGGATGCAGGTGTGGCAGTAGGAGTAGTAACGGCAAATTTGGAGAGCTCGTGATGGTAAGTGCTATCGTGAGGATGTGGGGTTCTTAAGATTTCCAAGAGGATGTGACATTCTGAGAAGTATGTGGGGACCTCATAAGATACAAGGATCCCCAGGTAAATGGTATAAAGGCGAAGGCTTCATGAGGGAGAAAGTTTCATGGAGCTTGAGGACCTCATGGAGTTTGAAGGATTCATAGATGTTGAAGGTTTCATGGATGGTGAATTTCAGATAGTGTGAGATTTTGAGAAACCGGTTGTCTGAGAGATGTGGAGCCTCTGGTTGAACAGAGAAGACTCACCAAATCGAAACCCAAAATTTTCAAATTCCATATACTTCACTGCCATAGCCATGTTTCTAGAGAAGATGAATTCCTGACGACATCTTGTAAGCCCATATTCCATATGTTGAGAGGAGAAGCATGAATCTGAAGTGTTCAGGCCTGTCGAGTGTTCATTATGTTTGAGATGGTCGTGGCTACCTCGTTACAATTGATAGTTGAGATCACGACCACGAGTATTATCTTTTTAAGGATCTCTTGGACCATAAGGGGAATTGATGACCTCACCTTGAGAATTTCAAATTCAGCGTGTCTTCCATAGTTGATCAGTATTGTTGAAATCAGCAGCAGCAACAACAAAAGCGAAGTCCCCATGCTATGGACGTGATCTTGTCAGGATGATGCGAGTGGGAGGTCTTGTTGCTACTACCGTTGTTGATCAAATTCTATGGTCAAAGGAGGTGATTGCGTTCAATATCTAAAAATGAAGAAGCCTTCAGTCCCCAAGTGTAGCTACTTTCGCCTGCTACTAGACGAGGAAGTATTTGATAGTATCGCTATGAGTCCATGCCTCTAGTGTATGATCAGGAAAAGGATCCAGGGAGGTTGATATCTCTTATTGTTGTTGTTGTTTTTGTCACGCCAAGGCTGGAGCAAGAACTTGAATTGAAGTTGGAGCCCTCGTTGGTGCTTGGGCTGTTGAGTCGTAACTGGAACGTTTTCGTGAGTATTGATTGAATGAAATTATGTCTTATCTGTACCCTTTGGATCAGAAGCTTGTTTTACCCTTCTGGATGTGATGATGGTATGCTTGGAACACTCATATGGGCGAAGTCCTCTAGAGACGTCGAGGGTGAAGAGGATGAGTTAAAAGGTGTCTTGTTGCCGACGTGGTGATACGGGTGTCTTTAAAGACTATGTTTTCGGAGGCGTCTCTTGAAATATCTTCTGAATCCTTGATTGTCATAGGGGATAGGCTGTTATGAGCAGTCCCCATGTCATACTTTTCTTTGGTTACTGAAGTTACATTTTCTGGAGTAGACTTGGGATGCGTCTCAGCCTCATCAGGGGTTGCGGCGCTTACCAGAGTGGAGGTGAAGATATGGTGTCTTTGGAGAGTGGAGGACTTCGTCAAGGTTATGACTCTTTGGTTGACCTTCTCTTCTGTGTTGAAGAGTTTCATGATAGTGAGGGGATCTCATGTAAACCTTCAGTCCCTGAGTGTTGTTCACGTGATTCTTCGGATGCAGCTGCCGAAGATGATGCTCTAAGTGGTGTAGTTGCGTAGGATGTCAATGCGACGAAAACTACACCAATTGAGTATCTGAATGCTGGAGTAAACTTTGACTTCAAGTTTGACACGATCCGACTCTTTGAGGAAGCTGAGACGGATAAGCTTGGTGTAGGATGGATTCTTCGTCATATGAGAGACATTCAGGAAAACTTGAAGGAAATAGGCGTGTCTCCTGGATTAGAAGCGGTTACCAAGGCTAGAGACGATGTTGAAAGACTACCCCGAGAGTTGAGGCTTGAAATTGAAGCCCTTGCATACGTGCAGAGAGCATATGCTGATGATGTTGAACAAGTATGATAGGATTTTGGAAAACCTATATAAATAACCAAAATCACACGGCGTCTACAATATAGAAGCGGCAAATATGGATTGAACCCACAGAGAGCGAGGAAAATACTACAATTAATATCTCTAATGAACTAACCAGGAATGACGTTTTCGGGATTTTTAGAAATAAGAATAAAACAAATAAATTAAACTAAACTAATAATGTCAATATACTGGAAGAGTCGGTAACCACGGTTTATAGCATCCACCACTATTCCTATTTAATTACTGAAGAGAAACATAACTCCTGAATATTTGTCTATTGTTTGTTCTATCAACATCACCTATTATATGTATTAGAGTCGCAAATATCACTGGGACACCCTAAGCATGGTACATCAAAAGACTAAACCCAAGCATGCACCATCAAATTGTATTAGCATGAAAATTATACGAAAATAAATATTGACTCACAAATAGTACTTGCAATTCTAAGCATACCCCATCAAAGAATTTAACCCAAATATGAAATATCAAATAACAATATAAATATATTTCTCATCCAATTAATTACGCATAGAAATTACTGTATTATACAGAATCAGTAAAGCAACAACTAATTTCATCATTAAATTATTAAACAATATAAAAAATTAATTATATTTAAATTATGATAATTTATGCTAAATAATTTAATTTAAAATAATCTAATATTTCCGGTAGTTTTAACATAAAACCTTATTATAAAATTTAGTAAAACATAACTATGAGTTTTTCAAAACTCATAAAATTAAATAACAAGAGATACAGAGGTTAAATAGGCAATGGATCCCTTCTCCTTTTTCCCAATCGTATACACAAACAGCAGCCACTCGTCTCTTGTTCCGCCTCGTTTTCTGCTCCACCAGCCGTCAGAGATAGCTCCCAGAACTCTACCGAACCACCTCCTTCTTCCTTTTTTCGTTTTTCTATTTATACTCCCCAAACTTCGAAACTGAAAAGAAGTTTGATTTCACCAACCAACAGGCTATTCCCACCCACGTGCTACTCTTGGTCCCTCTCTTCTGTAGCACGTCAACAGCCAACATCCGCCCGACCCACTCTCTTTAGTGCCTCTGACTCTCGACCTTCAGTAAACTTGGTTATTAAATCCAAGTAGTCATGTGTGTTCCACGTTAAAAGAAAGGAGATCTAAAGATTTATTTATCCTCCCCTTTTAGACTAAGCCACGTCTTCACATATGGTTCCCTTTCGATCACATGTTGAGAAATAAATTAATTCCCGATTCCCTTAACTGTTAACTGCAAAGCGTCAAGTGTAAACCTGTTCTTCCAAGGAAAATCTATTATTTCTCTGACGTGTATAAACTTGAACCCATAAATTATTCAGGCCATGGGTTATAAGCCCGGAGGTGTAATTATCCAACTATAAAAAACTCAACGAAATAAATTTATCACAAAAAATCCATTTGAACCCAAATATCTAAACTACCTTTAATAAAACCGTTAACTCACTCTCATTCAATTCTCACTAATTCAATTTGTAACGAATTTAGTTCCCTCTTCAACCACTTCCGGAATTTTAACCGTTCCCCATTTTTAAAATCAGAAGAAAAATCTCCTAAAACAACATCATCTTAATCTTCATCCATATCATCCTGATCGTCATAATCATCATCATCGTCATCATGATCATCTACATCACCAACAGTACATTAAAAAACAGAATCAAAAACTGAATTTCTGATTCTCAAACGGTTGTTCATCATCATCAGTAGATATACTAAGTTTCCCACATCCACTTCTACTATTAACTCAGATCTTTCTATTCTATTCTCTAACAATTTAAACCTTACCAAAAATCGAAACAAAATCACTGAACATCATTAAAAATGGTGAAGAAACAAGAGAAAAAGAAAGATAAAAAGATGAACAAAAAACTTAATAAAACAGTTAAGAAACAAGATTCTCCAAAAGGTAAATCGAAGTTTCATTGTTCTTCAGTGATTGTTTATGGTTGAAAATCAACATGCATCAATGATTTTTAGTTTCGACATTTTGGTTTCATCAATGAATTTGGGTAAATAAGGTTTCATCTGTTTCGAAATCACCGGTTTCATAGTTAGGTTTCAATTACATTTTTCTGTAATTAGGTTTCACTGATTTTCATCTTGGTTTCATATGTTTGTAAAATGGTTTTAGGTTCATCTGTTTTGACCTAATTTATTTACTTAATTGTTATTTTGATGGAACCAAAATTGATTTCATCATGTTCACTTATGGTTGGGACCAACTGTGTTGGTGTTTTTTACTTAATGTCTATTTCGATGGGAACCAAAAGAGGTTTCATCATCTTCTGTGTATGGTTGTGACAAACCGTGTTGGTGTTTTTTACTTAATGTCTATTTTGATGGAACCAAAACAGGTTTCATCATATTCTGTGTATGGTTGGGACCAACTGTGTTGGTGTTTGTTACTTATTGTCTATTTCGATGGAACAAAAAAAGGTTTCATAATCTTCTGTGCATGGTTGGGACCAACTGTGTTGGTGTTTTTTACTTAATGGCTATTTTGATGGAACCAAAATTGGTTTCATCATCTTCTGTGTATGGTTGTGACCAACTGTGTTGGTGTTTTTTACTTAATGCCTATTTTTATGGAACCAAAATTGGTTTTATCATCTTCCCTGTATGGTTGGGACAAGTTCTGTTTGTTCTTATGGTTTATTTATTCTGTAACAGGGAAAAAAAGACTGATAGAACCATATAAGTTCTCGTTGCATCATTTGTGTGCAGATGCACCTAAGATAAAATCTTTGATACAGAGTAAGGAAAAATACATGAAGGCACTTGTTACTTGTCCATTTTGGCGTTTCTTCAAACCGTTCTTCGAAGGTACGCTGCAAGAAGAAAAATTGAAGAAAAAGACCAAATCAATTCAGATGATCTTAGGGTCATATTATAAAAGTGTCAAGCGTGTGAAACCAGATTGTTTCAAGTTAATGAGAGCAAAAAATATGATATTGCAGACAACACCTGAACAGTTCGCTGTGATTTTTGGTCTACAAATGATAAAGAATATAGATATAGACAAAGATGTTGAGATGAAGAAAAAGGTGAACATGTTTGCGGTCGATTATTTTAAGGGAGATAAGAAGATGAGGAAAACGGATATTCTAAGAGCTATGATGGAAACTGCAGCAGATGAAACCAAAGTTGAAGACTTCTTCAAGCTATTCGTACTCTATCTCTTGGTTTCGGTATTTATCCCAAACAAAGGTGGGGCAGAATCTGACTTCAAAATACTTGTACCAAGTATTTGAGATGAATAAAGTGTGTCGGCCAGATGTTTTTCATGAGTATCTAATTGAGTCGATAATAAAAGATGAAGAAGTTGATGATGTATCGGGTTGCGTCATTTACCCATTGGTAAGTTAATTTTTTTTTTCTTTTGATTCATAAATTGTTTGTTTTTTATTTTTCCCGAGTTTGATTACTAATTTGAATGTTGTGTATTGTTTTTTTCAGTATTGGTTTGCCGAGATGTCAAACATCATATTGAGACAGGATGGGAACGAGATGTATGCAAGGTTCGCTAGATGGAACCTAGATGAAATAAGCAAGGCAGTGGTGAATAATTTTGATGATCTTAGCAATAAACCAGAAATTTTCTCAAAGGTAAAAGCAACAACAATTCTTGTTTGTTTATAATTTTTAATGTCTGAGAATTAAAAATTTCAATCATTTATTTGGTTGCGCCTTATTCCAGATGAAAAAAAATAATGGAACCAAAATAAGGTTCCATAGTTTATTTAATTCCGCCTTATTCCAGATGAAAAAAGAATGATGAAATCAAAACAAGTTCCATAACTTTTCTTGTATTATGCAGATGAATGTGGGTTACCGTCAGGGATCCTTCTTGCTTCCATATAATGAACAAGACATACGCTTGGTCCAGCATATAGAGGAAGAGGATATTCATGTTGAAGAGTACATTGATGATGAACTGCAGGTTGGTGATGGAAATGAAGAGGGTAATGCAAGTGAAGAGATTGTTGGTGATAGAAATGAAGAGAGTGTTGGAACTGGAAATGAAGATAACCCTTACAAGGCAAAATATAGAATTTTGATTGAAAATTTACAAGCGTTGGTAACAATGGGCTTTCTGAACAAGATCAATCAATTCTGGCCAAATATGATGCTGAGGAGAAGTTACAACCAGTGATGAAGACTTACGTGAGACAGAAACGTAAAAGAGATGAAACAGAAAAGGTTTCGAACCGTGAAGAAATGGTACCAAAAAAAGTTTCAAACAGTGAACAAGATGTGGAGGTGATATGTTAAATCTTAGATGAGTTAAATATGATCTTGTTTATTTGTGTGTGTTGGGTTAGTGATAGTTCCATTTGAATAGATTTGTATGAATTTCCTTTTTAATGAAAGCATTTCAGAAAAGTTTCATTTGAGAATTATATTAAGTTAGAAATGTTAATATCTAACATATGTTAATATTGCAGGATATGATAAAAAAAGCTATAAATATTGTGGATAACATGATAGAAAAAAAAAGGGTTTGCAGCAAGAAGAAACAGAACAAGATGCTGGCGATGTTGAGATTGAGATTGAACAAGAAAATGATTTATTTGTCGAAGAAGATGGTGAACAAAAGTCTGACAATGTTGTTTTTGAAGATAATGCTGAGGTGATAATTTACTTTGATTTGATTTGATTTGATTTGTTTGTTGTCATTGAATCTAATTTTTTTGAAATCAATAAATCTTGCAGGTAATGAATATGCCTGAAGAAACACAACAACATGATGCAGTGGAACCTGAAAAGGTTTCAGCTCATGAAGATCAGATTCAAGGTTTAATTGAAGATTTTGAAGATTCTTTGTTGGAACCAGAAAAGGTTTCATCAACTGAAGGAGAAGTTCAGGAGCAAGAGGTGATGGAACCAGAAAAGGTTGCATCATTGGAAGGAAAAGCTCAACAACTGATTGAAGAGGTTCAGAGTTAACTCCGAACACAATTGAAGAATTGGAGGTGGATGAGAAAGTTGAATCTGAATTCAAAGGGAAGCAAGCCAAAGATAATGTAATAGAAGAAATTTTGGAGATAACTCCAAACACAGCTCAAGATATCAAGGTGGTTGAACAAGTTGAATCTTCTTTGTCGAAGACTGAGTTGAGGAGTGTAATAGAAGAAATTTCTGAATTGACTCCAGACACAATAGAAGATATCAAGGTGGCTGAGCAGGTAGAATTGGAAGCCAAGAAAATTTCTTCGTCAAAGACAGAGATAGAGATTGAAGTGTCAAATCAGGGTTCAATTGATGAAACTATTTTTCAGCAAATGGAAGATGAATATGCAAAGAAGACTTCTACATCAAAGCCAAAAAGTAAAGGCATGTGCTAATACTCAGTTATAAACATGGCAAATGATGTAATTGCTTTAGAAGATGATATGCCTCATTTCAAGTTGGGATTGACGCAAATTGACAGTGACAAAGAAGATAGTGAGAATGAAGACGTCAGTCCCGAACAAAAGGTGAGTAACATAATCTCAAGGATGACGAAAAACAAAAGGAGTATGCAAGCACCTGTTAAGATGCAGGATTATACACCTGGGGAAGCTAAGAAGAAGAAAAGAAACAAGAGTCGTTGTGTGAGCAGAAAGCAAACTAGAAAGTTGGAGAACAAACAAAAAGAAAAAAAGGAAGTCAAGTTGAAAGCAGTTGACAACTTAAAAATTATGCAAGTGCTGGATTCAAATCAGAAACCTATTGTGTGCAGATATTTTAAAATGCACAATGAAAGGTAAGTGTCATTCATACTATTCAGTTTTTTGGTTTCATAATTTAAGTGTTGAAACGAAAATGAGAATACATTTGTTTCAGTTTCTTTTCTTCTTCTTTAATCATTAATTTGTTTTTCAACAATTTAACAACAGTGACATGGCTTGGGATAAAAAAGAGATGGGGTTGTCCATTACAGGAATGAATATGAATACCTTGGTAAGAAAGGGTGACATTTCATGAGATATGATTGAGTTCTACATGCTCAAATTGCAAAAAATATATATCAAAGAAAAACTTGAAACCAGATGGTACTCTTAAGTACAAAAGGGCAGTTTTTCTAAGCACATATGTCTATGTAAGTTTCCTCTAAATTCTCTTATACAAGTGTCTTTCTGAAACAAAATTAGAACTTTATTTTTGATTTTTTACTGAATTTCAGACACTGCACTCAATCGGGCAAAATTGTCGCACTGCAATTGAAGCTTTCATCGACAAAATGGATTACACTCCAGAATTTGTATTCGTTCCATTGATAACAAAACTTAGTGAAAAGTTGTATCACTGGACATTGTTAGTTTTTTATAATGAGACTTGAGAATTCTTTCACTACAACTCCATGGCTTCCACTGAAGATGAATGCAACAAAAGTGCTGAAAGCATGAAAGAAAAAATGGTGTCAGCATTCAAACAACATGTTGCAAAGCTCTCCCTAGACCCGGCAAGTCAAACAAAAGAATATGTTTTGAACACCCCTTTGTATTGTCAACACGATGTGTAAGTGCTTTAAATATCTTCTCTTCAATATCTTCATTTCAATCATTTTATGTTTTGTTCAATTTAAAGATCTTGTTTTGTTAATTTCAGGAATGATTGTGGCCTTCATGTTTGCTATTACATGAAGAGCCTCTTGAAAGGAAATTTTTCGTTCGAAGAGAATATAAAACAAAAGGTGCAGAATATGAGGCCAAAGCTGGCCTGCAAGATACTCCTTGACAAAGTTGCAGACTATGAGGCCAAAGTTGTAACTTAATGACGGACAAAGATTGATTCACAGTAGGGTGGAGGAGGACTACAATTGTTTTGTTTCTTTTCAGGTGTGTCTCGTGTAGATGGAAGAGAAAAAAGATTGATGCTGATTTAATGGTAGTTGTGTGTTCATGGAAGTGAGGGTGCAGTTCATGGTGGTAAAATCAAGTGACACTGAGTTTGGATTAAAGAAGTTGTAAATACAGGGTAGCAAGTTTAAAGAACTAAGAACAGTCTTTTCATCGATCATCAACTAGTATTAAGTTATAAAAAATTGACTCTTAATCAAGATGTTGTGATATTTTTCTCTTTTTTCTTTTTAGTCACTTTTATAACAGAAGTGACGGATCCGGGATGAAAATACTTATAACAGACGTAAACAAAAAATGATAGAACCAAAAAAAGTTTCATCATTTTTATGGTTCCATCTTATTCCAGATGAAAAAAATTTATGGAACTAGAATAAGTTCCATCACATTAGAGATGAAAAAAAATACTGAAGCATGTGACAAACTATGAAACCTATTTTGGTTCCAACAAATTATAAAAGCCTGCAACTCTGTCAAACTTAATCTAAAATTAAACAAACATGAAACATATACAACAAAATAACATGTTTAACTTTAAACAATGATGGAACCAAAAAAAGATCCATCATATTAGAGATGAAAAAAAATACTGAAGCATGTGAAAAACTATGAAACCTATTTTGGTTCCAACAAATTATAAAAGCCTGCAACTCTGAAAAAATTAATCTAAAATTAAACAAACATGTTTAACTATAAACAAATGTAGAAAAAAGAATAAATCAAATAATAAAGATTAAAACATATAGTAGTCTAGACGAATTGTAGTCAAAATGAATTCACATCTGCCGCGCAGGGCATGTCCTTCGGTTATGGGCACTCAAAACATGGCAGCTACCACAAGTTCTCATCTTTTTATTAGGAACTGAACCTGTATTAGGAATTCTCTTCTTCTTCCTTGGACAACCTGATTGTGGTAGAGCATCAGGACCAAGAACAAGAGATTTTGGAGACACAATCACAGGATTTTCAACTGTGGGAATATGATTGATTGGTCTTGCATAGGATTCACGGTAGAAATTTACTGTAAAGTAGAATTCGACATACTTATACGGATCTTCTTCATTTATCATGATACAACGGATAGCGTGGGCACAAGGGAAACCGTTGATGCGCCAGCGGTTGCAAGAACATGTTTTTCTTTGCAAATCGACCTTTTGTGTTAATGTCGAATGAACTTCAAACACATATTGCGACGACTTGGTGACACTGTATTCACGGTCGTGCATCTTGTTGTTGTAGAGCTCAATTTCAAATTCTGGACATAAAGTTTCTCGCCACTTCAATAATGTTGCACATTCCTCGTGACGTACGCATATTTGATTCATAAGCTTCACTCTGGTCTCATCAACCATGATGGCTCTAGGCTTCTCTCTCTCTTCAAGGATCCAACTATTGAAACTCTCAGCGATATTCGAACACAACCTACCATAACGACGACCCGGGAAATAAACGTTTTCCCATTTATCAACCGGATCTCTACTCAGATAATCTTGTAACTTCTGATTTTTGACCTGCAACAACTTCTCCAGTTCTTTGAAAATTTTATATGTGTATTGTATTAGCATGCGCACATTTTTCAAACAATCCAAGCGCATAATTGTTATAAACCTTACTGGACTTCGGCAAGTATGTATTGATATTGTTCTTCATATGCCAATAACACCAACCATGAACAGCATCAAGGAATACTTCAGGAATTTGATTCACCAAACCACTACCTCGATCACTGACAAAAGTAAGCTTTTTGTGAAGAGGAGAAAGGACTTCCTTCAAATTCTCCAAAAACCATTTCCAGTTCGTGTCGTTCTCCGATGAAACCACAGCATTAGCAAAAGGATAGATTTCTGAAACAGAACAGGAAAAAATGTCTGAGAATATAAAAATGATGAAACCAATTTTGGTTTCATCAATAAGGTTTCATCTGTTTCAAATAATTTTTTTTGTAAATAGGTTTCACTGATTTTCATCTTGGTTTCATCTGTTTGTAGCATGGTTTTAGGTTTCATCTGTTTATTAACTCAGAAACAAATAAAATGTTTAAGAAACTTACCGTCATTGTCGGTTAGACCTTTTTCTGCCATGATATGACCAAGGTATTTGCTTTTTCAAATGGGCTGCATCAAGGAATAATAAAAGACGGCAGTAATTGAATCCACGAATGCATGCTCCGAAAGAGGTAAACAATCTCTGAAATTTTTGAGTCCCATTTTCAACTTACAAAACAATACGAGATCCAGGATTGGTTTCAGTCAATTTGTTGGTATACCATTTCAAGTACATAAATGATTTCTCGTTCTCTCCCCATGTAATATTCAATGCATGCCTCTTCCCTGCATATGCATAATAACGACTAATGTCAAAGCCATACTCTCTTGTAAACTGATTCATAATATCCTTTGTCTTCTTCTTTGGATTCTGTTTAATCTCTTTGAGAATCAAGCTACAAATTAGTTTCTTCGACAGATGTGGTCTGTTTACAACTCCACCACTACAAGTATGCTTCTTATTTAACTCCTTGATAATAAAAGGACTACCTTCAACACCATTAATAGAAACAACATATATATGTCATTCACATTTCTCTTTTTCCTTCTTAGAACAACATGCACCAATCCTCAACTTCTCATTCCTTGTCATCTTAAATGAATACCCAAATGTTGCATGATATTTCAACAAATCAGATCGAACTTGTTGAACACCTCCCGTAAACACCTGATTGACACCCTGAAAAAGGCCTAACCAAAGCGCAGACTTCAACGGTTCTTTAACTTTATTACGGACATCATAATCAACTAAATTTGTAAGTCCTGCATGCTCGAAAGATATAATTTCTAAACTTCGTGGCTGCTCAAATGGTATATTTCCTGAAATTTCTGAACTACAACTAGAAGACTCATCTCTATGCCTTACATGTAAATCAAGAGATGGAAGCTTATTAAACAAAGTAAATAAAGCAACAGATTGGAGATCAAAATCAGAATTAATAACCTTTTGCTGATGACAAACTATGTGGAAAATTTCTATAGAAAGAACAGAGAATTGACACCAACTTGAACATATACTACCCTTCAAATCACAAACAGATGCTTGTAGACCAATATGAAAAGATAATGTATCCTCTTTGTGAGATATAACAGCGAGAACAGATTCCATAATCTACAGAAAAAAGTATGAAACGAAAAAAAGTTTCACTAGATGTGAATATAAACAACAACAAACAACAAAAATTAAATATTAACATCAATAACATAACAAATTCTGATCCTAATAATCTACAGGAAAAAAGTATGAAACGAAAAACAGTTTCACTAGCTGTGAATATAAACAACAACACGAACAACAAAATTTGAATAAGAAACATCAAAAACATAATAATTTTGATTCCAATAATATACAGGACAAGGTATGAAACCAAAATCAACTTCACTAGCTGTGAGTATAAAAAACAACACCAATTAAAAAAATTGAATATTAACATCAACAACATAACAAATTCTGATTCCAATAATCTACAGGAAAAATCTGAATATTAACATCAAGAACATCAAAAACATAACAAATTTGATTCCAATAGATTTGAATAAGAACATCAAAATCAAATACATAACAAATTTGATTCCAATAGATTTGAATAAGAACATAACAACATAAACATAGAAATCGTAAAAACAAATGGATCTGAGTTTCATAATCAACATAAACTCAAAAATTCAACAAAATAAAAAAAAAATAATTATACCTGAAAGTTGAATTTCAGTTTGCGATGAATGATTGAACTAAAACAACAACTTGAGCCGAATGAGAATATGATCAAATTGAAAGAATAAACTGTAACTTCAGTTGGAATCTTCAAACAAATATCTAATCTCACTGATGACTGATTTGAAGAACAAAAAGAAAAGTTTGATAATCAATAACAACCAAAATCAGTAAATCGAAAATTAAAAATACAATCAAAATCATAATAAGAAAACCAAAATCAAGTACAATCAAAATCAAACTTACCTGATGAATACAACTGAAGTTACAGTTTCTGTTCTTCAATTAAAGAGAAATGAAAACGAGTTCGGTTCTTCAAATAATCAATGGATTTATTTGGGGAAGATCTGTTTCAAACTGAAACCCTAGCCGAAGCTAAGATTTTGAGAGATAATTTTTTTTTCTTTCCTGAATCACGTTCTGTTATTTGGAGCAAATTTGATTTAGCCGATTTTTCTCTCACCAAGATTTGATTTTCTAATTTATTTCCATTTGAAACATATAGGTTTTATAGGAAAGGGCATCTCGGGTATATTAAAAATAACTAAAAACTAAAATTAACCAATATTAAGGGAAATGGGGTTTTAATTTTATTTTTAATTAAAATGGTTTTTATTTATAAAAGATAATATGGAAGGAGTTTTTGTATAGAAAGTTTGGTCACCTAGGTTTTTGTTATGTAAATTATTTCCCATCAGTAGTACGTGTAATGCCAATCTAGAATTGTGTGTCATTCTTCGCCAGCCACATCCAACGAGCCACTTCTATCCTCGGTCAATCCAGCTCAACCCACTTATACTGTCACAGATCTCTTTAGCTCCTTTTCATCATATTTTACTTATTATTTCAGATTCCATATTTACTACCTATAAAACATAAAAATGATAATATTACTACAAAATCAAGTACTAACAAATACTACCTCTGTTTCAACAAAAGTGATAGTAACACTTTTGTTGAAACGGAGGGAGTATAAATTAAACTATAAATATGTATAAATTATGTACATATCACAGTTTTCAGAGATCTTTTGTAAATAGTAGGTTTTGAGGATTTTTATGTGTTTATATGATACCCGAATTTTCTGTGGTTTATTTTGGGATTTTGAGTAGGTAGATTTTGAATGGTTTGTAAAGGATATTCTAGAAAGGGAAATAATACTTTGTTTAATAAATTTAAATCCTAAGTATGAATGCAAGGTATTGCAATCATTTTAGAGGAATTACAAATATTGCACAAAACAGGAAAATATTGCTAGGGGTGGCGAAGTGTTTAAGCCTTGATAGCCTTGTCATGGGTGGTGGAGTGCTTAAGCCTTGATAGCTTTAAGCCCCTTTCCATGTATGAATACCCCTATTGGCTTATCGATATTGACAAGTTTTATCATCCACATAATATAGCTTTAATGATCAGATATGAGTTTTCTCCGGGAGAGATAGTAGTTTTCTCGACTGTGTCTCCGACATGGAAAAGGTTGGGTTTTGGTATCTCAGGTTCTTGACACATCTTCAAGATGATCGGGTTATTTGTTTTAATATTCTCAGTAGAGACCATCCTATCCATTTAATACACTTTTGAAAAGGATCAACTTCCTTTTCAAACCGCCAAGTCATGGTGGGGTTGACATTCGTGTCAAATCCCCAATACTTGATAGGACGCAGGTCAGCTGGTTGTAAAGAGAGTTTCTAAACAATACTTACTTATAGGTGAAATCTACGGGTGTACAACATCACCTTTCCTTTATGCACTTGATTAACGTCCAAATCCGTTGTTTGGTGATGTTTTGGAGGTGATCAATCTTTGGGCTCTGCTTGCTTGTTGGTGCTTACAGATGGGTCCCTTGGTGACGATTTTTATAGAGATGCGTTAAGCATTACCTTGTTTCTGTGGATTCACAGACGTGCCAGAACCATATCGTAGTCTGGATCTACATGGTTGTTCCTGATGAAGTGGCAGCATCAGAAACGTTGATTGGATCCATCTGGTGACGACTTGAGAAAAGTGAGGACCCCTATCTCCTTATGCAACAAGAAAAAATGAGAGAGATGTCCATTTAGTGTAAGATTCTCTGGATCTCAATTAAACAAATAAGCTGGTGCTGGTGGAATAGAGATAAGCCTTTCTTTTTGCGATTTTTGCAGGGGCCTTCCCAGAACTCCACCGGCGTTGAAATTTTGTTGTTGATTTTTTCCTGGTAACAGATCACGTGCTAAACGAACTTTTCATTTATCTCTTTGGAGGTGGGACATGAAGGTGTTAGCATCAGCAACAAAGTTGGAGGCATTTCTGGTTGCTCCGTATGATACTTGTTTTGTTTTAGAGGTGGTTGCTCCGTCCGAGTCTTGAGAGGAAAGAGTATTTCCTTCTAAGTGGTATCCGTGTCTGCTTATGTTTCACCAAAGGTTTCTTGTCTCTTCATCAAATCTGAGAGACTTAGTGGTGCTTGACTATTCATGGCGTTTCTAGTAACACTGCTTGAAAGAGAAACGTCAGTTTTTTTTTTCCCGAAAGCATTTTGAGGAATGGATCACCAAAATAGAAATTAGTTGTCGGACCTGAATTGAGTTTAACGACTGAACTAGATATAAGATCCATCCTATTTTGAAACGGTTGTAGAATAATTTTCAGATGGTTGAAGAATTGGATTCGTGACCGAGAGATCGATCTCCCACTGTGGTCGTTAATTGTTAGTATCTAAAAATAGCACCCCAGGAAAAACAAATGTACCTTTTTGGTACTTTATTTACATTCGGAGATCAAAATCGTACAGGACAAGCCTAAACCACAAAAGTTGTTGTTCCGTCCTGCTTCGTTTACAAGGAGAGGAGATGGGTTGATCTTAGGGGAGGGAAGCAGAGAAAGTTGAGGAAATCAGTGGTGATGTGTGTAAATGTGTTGAACTATGGAGAATAACAGAGCTTGTGAGAATGATAATCTTGTTCTATTTTTCT
The DNA here is from genome assembly GCA_023531435.1 of Papaver californicum. Lineage (NCBI taxonomy): Eukaryota > Viridiplantae > Streptophyta > Magnoliopsida > Ranunculales > Papaveraceae > Papaver > Papaver californicum. The sequence goes on along the minus strand of JAJJMC010032380.1, from coordinate 4,563,760 downwards.
GAATAAACTAAGTAGTCTATTTATAGTATTTGGGACTACACACTGGTTTCCTCGTAAGTAGTGGAGGTAGTGAGGAGATGAAGAGGTGGAGATTGTGGTGGTAATGACATAGCCACGCCCGTTAAGCTTGACCATTACTCCATCATCTGTTTAACTGCTATAACCGTCACCACCACTTGTAACTTTCCCATCTTGAGGTGTTGCCACGCCGCATGTTGCTATAAACTACCAGACCAATACCCCATGAAGAATCCCCCCATATAACATGTTTTGATTTCTCGTAGGATTTAGTGGAGTCATATACTATCAGACTCAAAGCACACGAGTAATTGGGAATTTGTCGTAAGATAATGCTACCAATAAGTTTATCCAAACGCAACATGGAAATGGCATATTTGTGGCATGTTTGTAACATACAAGTTATGCTGGAAACAATGGCGCATGCGAGTGCTATAGGCGCAATTGAGGTGTTGCTAGCACATGCTGGTGTCGTGGATATGGCCTAGATGCTGCAATCTTTGACATTTGGGCATGCTAATAGCCTTGGAAGGTGATGGTGCTGGAACGAACAAGCGAGGATGGCGCTGGCAGCAAACAAGCGAGAATGGGCCGGCAGCAAACAAGCGAGGATGGCGCTGGCGCTAGTGTTGGCCATGGCGCTAGCGCTAACGTTGGTCCTTTCTGCTGGCCTTTACATTGGTGCTGCGTTGGCGCTCGGTGTTGGCCTTGTTGATGGCCTTGCTAGTGTTGGAACTTGCTTGGCTTTTATGCAATACATACAGAACATATTCATGGAATTCATTCGTGGAAGATTTACGACTTGAGATGATGTTCACTGTCTGCATTTAGATGGTATGCCTCTAATAAGTGTCTTAGCTTTAGCAAGTCTATAGTATATTGTTTTATCTTTTCTTGAGCGTTGAGCTATGATAAATATGACATGAGCAATAATCTCTAAGTGATGATTCCTAAGTAGTATGTTATGAGCGATGAGTTCTAAGCAATAAAATGTGAGCAATGATCTCCAAGCAATGAACGTGAGCGATGAGCTCTAAGCGTTGATCTATGAGTGATGAGATGTAAGCAGTGATGCCAGCTGCAGGCATTTGAATAAGATGGGTACTCAATGATAATGTGAATAACCCATGATGGCGTTTAAGGTGATCTCATCCGGGAGGCTCACTAAGGCTTATATATATAGAGAGAGAGAGGCTACGAGATCAATATATAACGCCTGTTGTTATCAGTAGAGACTGTATTCTTAATTGTCGTGCATAATATTTTTAGAGTTACAACATTTCATATTTGGATATAAAGTTAGAAATATGCGTGGATATTTCTAGGTTTCTGCTGCCGGGAAAAGGGAAATTTACCTGATTTTCCTTTGTCAAAAACTCACCATCAACTAGTCCCAAAAATTCAGTAGATCACAAGCCAAGCTTTCTTGACAGCGAAGTGGCGATGGTGTTGAAATAATATTTGCGTAGTTTTAAGTACACAAAGAGGTAGATTTGGTACTCCCAATGATCTGGTTATACCTAGAAATAAGATATATAAAAGGAAAACGAAAAAATAAATTTAGAAAATAAATAAATGAAGATCTTTGAAAATCAAATAGCACCATGATTCTTACTTATTCCCATATAGGGTAGACACTTATACACTGCATATAAGTGGATCTATCAAATCGTCAAAGATTTCAGTTCAACCAGATTCATATCCATCTTTTTTCCTCTTCTTCATTTTGTACTTCTCGCTTCTCGGCAAGAATATAAACTTTGGTTGCTGACCCCTTTTCTTTCTTATATATATATCCAAATCTGCTAGCATCTTTATATTGATGAAAAAATATCACATCTACTCATAATAATTAACCATCAGTACCAGAAGCTGAAAGTTAAGAAGAAACCTAGAGTCAAAATCGATTATCACCTGAATCACGTGATAACAGCTAAAGTCACGAGATAAAAACCCTAATTATGTAAACAGGTAAATGGTTGTCAGCCGACATAAATATTTCTTATACTTTATACAATAGCGAGTAGAATAGCAAGTAGAGTTTCGTTCCAACATACAGAAAAGAATCGTTGTTTGCGGGAAGAGCTCGTGCAACTGCAGCAGGATTTGAAAAAGGAATTGAACCTGTTCTTTTCATGACCCCTCTTAACTGAGACAGGAAATCAAATGCCTGGGGGGGTTGTTGAGTTTCTTAACTAAACGAAACTAAATTAAACTAAAAGCAAAGTGAATAGAGACTGTGAACAAAACTAGAAAGATTGGTTAGAGATTTAATCTGCCATCACCTAACATGTTCTTCAATCGATTAGAATCAACATATATTCTCTCTTCATACCAATAACCCTAAAGTGTCCCCACTCCGTGTAATACTTCGTTACGCCTCTATATGTCAACATATATTGCAATCGGTAATATTTGAATTCTCTTCCACCAAAAAACCTATTGCTAAGCGCTAAGATTTCAACTTGTGGAAAGCATTAATATCTGCGAGACGAGTTATTCATAGGCAATACAACACACAATCATGGCATATTCAACCTAGGCCATGTTTTACTTGTGACTTCCTTCACGATTCGCACCGCTAGTGACCACAAATAACTGCTAGTTATTAGGGTTCTTGATAAAATTACCTAAGATTGATAATTAGTTATAAATAAGTTATTAAGGATATCTAATTCACAATTTGAAACATACCAAACAACCAATCATATTACATGAACACAATCACATAATTGGTATACGTAGTAAAACAATAACGATAAAAAGATATAATGAAAATTAAAACTAACCATCCAGATTGATTCCCATGTTTAAAACTTTCAATTACATCTCTAACCAATAAAATATACAAAAAAGAATAAAGGAGAAGAAGAAGAAGAAGAAGAAGAAGAAGAAGAAGAAGAAGAAGAAGGAGAGAAAATATCCTGCTTCCTCCCTTTAAAGGGTAAACCAAAATTTGCTTTCTTTTCCGTGGAGAAGTTGTGTAGAAAGTTACATCTAGGCTCCTTTTATATAGGCTTTTGTAACCTCCTCTTGATGTCTATCCAACTAGAAACCTTGCTAGCCATTAAATATTTCCACCTATTTTTGATCCTTATCCAATTAGGACACTTAACCTCCTTAAAAAACAAAAACCCTATTTCACGTCCAACGCAAGCCCAAAACGCAACTCTTTATTTCCTTTCCCCGCAGGCCCAAAAGATACCCAACATAAACCAAATTCAAGTTGGTTTCACTATTTTAGTCATAACTTCTTCATATGAACTCGGAATGACCTCATTTTTTTTTATTTGTATTCGTATTTTCATTATATAAAATATGATGATAATAAATTATGGATTTGAATGAGTTTGAATTTTTCTTTAATTTTCTTCACTTATAGCACTTCAACTTCCTTAGCACTTTTAAAGTTATTTCCACTTCTTTTGGTTGAATCATTCTAACATGAGAAAAAAAAATAGAAACAAGAGTAATACAAGGTAAAATGAAAGAAATATAATTAAAATTATTATGGAATTGACATACGAAACATGTATATTATGCACGTATCAACCGGATAAGAGCTATCTGGACTGTAAAGTTGGGAGCTTAGAAGTAAAAAGTTTGAGATAAAAAGTTGTCTAGATATCAGAGACCTAGATTTCAGATCTGGAAGTACTATATTTATCTTTGGATGATAAGATGAGCATCTGAAGAATCTGGAATATACAAGAGTACATATATACCTCTCCAGGAAGAGGCGGGAAATGTAAAGTGATCTGTTGGGTCCCAGTGGATACTTGAAATATAATTTGTCCCAGTGATCCCACAATTAACATATGGATCATCTTTTGTATATATAGCCAGGGTAACTCATTTTGTAAACATAATATATTATCATCAATAAACTTAATCTTTAACTTCTCTCTCCTAATTTTTTTCTTCTGTTATACTTTTCTTATTTATCTCCACGAATAAATTTTGTAACCCTAATTATAGATTCTAGTTCTAAATTTAAGCACAATATCAGCCAATTATCTAAGCACCCCACTTACACCGTAATCTAAACTTTGTGAAAATTTAAATCCTGATCAGCAAATAATCGAACAGTCATTGGCACTAAAAACAACATAGAAATTATGATTTTCATAAGTTTGTATGCTTTTATCATACTTTATAACATCAATTTAGCATTTAATCGCTTAAATTCATTTTCGATGAAGTATTCTATCAATTTTACAGTTTCAAAATCCCGACATCAATTTCTGCATTTATATCTATAATATACATGATTATTCATATTTTGAAAGATTAGATACCACCCAAAAGTAGTTTATCTTCGAGATCTCATAGGTGATATGAAGATTCAGATGACTCTGAATTTCCGAGCTATGTAAAATTCAGATATGATATCTTGTGTTTTCATTTTTTTGATACAGCGGTTCAACGATTATTTACTTAGATGATGATGAACCAACTATGTACTCAAATTGATCAACAAGTTTGGTGATTGTGATGAGAAATCAATCCATCACTGACTTCGGGGAAGTTTTTCGTAAATTTTTTATATATTTTGATTCAATGAGTTGATATCAATAATGTTATACGTATACCTATATCTGATTATAGATTTTAATATGAATGTATTATAAGTTTTATGTAATTTTACAAAATCTTGATTTCGTATTTTCAGATCTGAATTCCGGTAACTATTATGATATTTAACTTATTTGAGTAGTTAAACCTATAATTGTTTATTGACGATTGATGTTTAATTTAATTATCAAGATGATTTAACAAGTATTTGTTGGTGATATTGGTAAACCAATATTTTTCACCCGATCATGTTTTTCCTTAAATAGAGTCATATATGTTTTAGCACGCATCAATATTATCTAAATCATTATATTCATTATCTTATTAAATTGTCTAAATCTTATTATAATCTATATTTAAATGCAGAATTATCAATTAATAATGATAATATTTTTAGATTCTATATTGAATGAACATACCTAATATTTGGTTGTCAATTAATCTAAATACAATGGAGCTTTTGTGAATTATTATACTGAATACTCAAGTTGTAATTAAAATTCATAGTAGTGAAAAATGATTTATAAAGTACATAAAAAATGTCTGAATCATAGAAATCTTATGTTAAACCCTTAGAACAGCTATTTCGCCTATATGGGAATCAGCTGAGACCTTAGGTCATAATTTTGAATTAGATCTACAGCAAATTGGTTTATATTAAATATTTAAAAGCCTAATTTGAAATTGTTCCATAGATCAAATATGTTGATTATATTTATTTTTCTTGTGAAGGATACCAAATAAAGTAAATAAGTTTACAATCGTATCAGTAAAAAAATGGAGAAGTAGACGTTAACAATCAGTCAAAATGAATAAATAAAAAATAAGTTTGATAAGTACAATTGACAGAAAAGCTAGTTCAATCTTAATTGATGTACTATTTCAATTTTTAACACAAAATCACTGTATAGTATGATCATGAGAAGAGATTGGTTACATAAGATGCTGGCAATACCGTTAACTTATAATCAAAAATTGAAGTTCATGACTAAATTTGAAGAATATATTATCTATGAAGATCAAGTTATCTCGAGACAACTAGTTGTTATATCTTTGCCCCAACTAGATTGGAAAAAAAAGTGATATAAAGATGAAATATCCAACATGATAGATGTTTTAGGGTGAATTTGTTTTTACAAAAAATAGTATTTTATATAGGTTCGAGAGATCTAAATCGTAGAAGACGAGCCTAAACCAAGAAATGGTCGTTCATGTCATGCTTCGGTCACAAATGTGGAGATGAAGGGTTGATCTTAGGGGAGGAAAGCAAAAAAGGTTGAGAAATCATTGTGTGATAAAGTGATAGTGTGTAATTGAAGACTAAATTATCTCTAGGATAGATCTTTGTTATGTTCTTTTGAATAGATAAAGCCATCTATTATATAGTCATGTAGTGAACACACTGATTTCTCTTAAGTTGTGGAAGTTATGAAGAGATGGAGAAGTGATGATTGTGGAGATTGCGGTGTAGTCATGTTCGCTAAATTAGGAGGTCTGTATGAGAACTACTACCTTATCCTCTCAACTGATCCTAATTGTGCCACTAATTATTAGCTTCTAGTAGTGGATCAGTTGCCACATCGCACGTTGTTGTAAACCGCCAAACCAATACCCCAATGAAAATTCCCCCATGTGTGACATATTTAATATCTCATAGAAAAATAGTTAAATCATGGAATACTACTATTTTGGTTAATTCAATAGCCTGGTAAATTAGTGAGGCTAGTCGCTCAGTGTCAAGTCTAGTAAAAATAGTAAGTTTAGTAGTTGTATTAAGCTCCGAAGTAGCAAGGTTTGCAAATGGTATAAATTTAGAATTTTTTGGAACCAAGATTATGCAAAAGTTCCCAAGGACTGAGCATGTGTTCTCGAGAACTAGGAAAAAGTCTTGGTGAGTTGTTATCAAGAACAAGCCAAGGCCGAGTGGTGCTAGCGCCAAGAGAGGCACGACGCTGGCACTAGGCCGGCGCCAAGAGGAATGTGAATATGGCATTGAGCCAACGCCAAGGATGGTATGGCACTGGCTCTTGGCCAGCGCCGTGAGTCTTCCACGCATCCTCGAGAACAAGAAACTAGGCTTAGGATGCGTCCTCGAGGATAGAAAATTAAACCAAGAATAAGTCCTTGAAGAGCGTCTATTGAGGTGAGGCGCGTTCTTGAGGACTAAACATAGAATTAGAATACGTTCTCGAGAACAAGGCATTAGGCGCGTCTTCGAGGACAGGGCATTAAGCTAGGATGCGTCCTCGAGGACAGGGCATTAAGATAGAATGCATCCTCGGGGTCAGGGCATTATCTAGTCTCAGGATATGACCATTTATACATTGTCTCCTATTCATATATTAGTAATTGATGTTTTGTGAACATTGATGCTCATTCGAAACAAGTTCAAGGAACTTAGCCATGGAAGTTATGCGACTTGAGAATAGTTCGATATATCATATATATATATATTTAGGGAGGCTATGGGATTAATATAGAACGCTTAATAGCTACCTGTAGAGATTGTATTCTTAATTCTCTTGCGGAATAAATATAGCGTTACAGTACTCATATTTTAATATAAATTCAAAATATACATGAATATTTTTATGTTTTCTGCTGCCGGGCAGAGGGAAATTTTATGATTCTATCCCTTGTCAGAAATCCACCATCAATATTAAATTCCATGCTTAGTGAGAAACATTAATATTTCGCAGTAAGCACCAGATGGTGACTATATATTTTCAAAAATTATGTAAGTCAAAAATTTAAGAATAAAAAAGAGTATACTTAGTTTTTATCTTTTAGGGACAAGACAAACACCCCTCAACATTAACCCTAGCTAGGATTAATGGATGTTAGCATTGATGCAATGAGGACCAGTCCGTGTGTAATAAGGAAGCGTTGTTGGCACTAAGAATTTATGGTCTTTAGCTTAGTCCATGGATCCAACAAGGGTGAGAACCCTTCTATTCACACATATATATCCTCATTCTCTAATTCATGGCGCCACCTCCTGCCCTTCCTATTATATTATTTTCAGGATCAAGCATTATAGAGTGGTTGCCATTTTTTTTTTCGCTGCTTGGTTGAATAATTGCTTCCTCGAGTATGTTGTGGCAAGAGAAAACTGTTCCTCGAATACACGTTGGTTCCTGGTGACGAGGACTGAATCTACTATGCTAATTCCGAGTACGCTGTTGGTGAAGGGTTGCTGCTTCTTCGAGTAGGTGTTAGCAAAAACAGGTCGTTCCTCGAGTACGTACTGCTGGGGAGATTAAACCTGCTCCCCGTTCCCGAGTATGCATTAGCAAGGACCTGAGAATCACTTGTAAAGTACGTTATGAGCAAAAAGTTTGAGTTGTTCCTCGAGTATACATCATCGACCGAAGTTGCTCCCCTTGGTGCGCGGCTAATCAAGAAAGGTTGCTTCTAATCGAGTTGGCCATAATTCTGTTATTAGGTAAAACTAGGGTTTCCTAATTTTACTCGTATATATATATATATATATATGCATACATATCTTGGTAATACTAAGAATATCATCCTTTCCTTTTGAAGCAAACTCTTGCTCCATTATTATTCTTCTGAGATAAGTAGTTCTCAATAGGGCTGCACAAACCCGACCCAACCCGCCAACCCGACCCTCACCCGCCCATTTTTACCCAGCCCGCACCCGGCCCGCCGATGAACGGGTCGAGCACCGGTGATATTTTCTTTAACCCATCTTCTGGCGGGTCGGGTGCGGGTGATATCTCTTTTCACCCGACCCACCCGCCCAACCCACCAGATCTGCATTTATACCTTTGACTCCCAACTATCTTCCTGATTCACTTTCTTTTGCTCTAGAACGCCTCCCGACTACAATTTCACTTTCTCTTTTGATCTTGGAGAAACTCAGAATTTATCTCTCTTTTTCCGTTTCATTCAAAACGGAGAATTCATCTTTAGTTCATCTTCATTAGGATTTTGATTATTGATTTATTATAGATAAAGGGTTTTGATTTTCACTCTTTAACTTTCTCCTATTTCTGCTTTCTTTGTCAACTGACAACCCTAACTTCATTTTTTCATATCTTTCTGTAAATCAATTCAGAAAACCCTATTAATATCATCAGATCGAGAAACCAAAATCCATCTCAAAGAGTTGAAGGAGGTACATAGACTCAGTTGAAGATTTGTCACAATAAATCGTGGAGAACACCTCCATAAAAGCTAAATCTCCTTTACCTTTATCGTTTGATTAATTTTGATGGTTTAATATAACTAATTTTTTGGGTTTTAATTTTCTGATTCACCAGATTCAGTAATATTTGTTCATAGTTATAAGACTAGTTTTTTTTATCTGACGGCAATTCATACTAATCCTGAAAGAATTTTGAATGCATGTTGCGGAAAACTTGCATCTGAGATATTGATGAAAAATTGGGATGAGATGCGCGTAATCGGTTGACAGAGATTACTGTATCAAAGTTTTGTGATGATTCTTTTTTTTTTTTTTTTTTTTGAAGTCTGTTGTTATTGTCTTCTGTTTTGTTTGGAATGTTAATTGTTGTTTGAAAATGTTTGTCTTTTAATCTTTGGGGCTTACTGCAGAATCCACCAACGCATTGATATAGTTGAATGTTGAATGTTGTCTCTTTCTCATGTCATACAGAACACATTGATATAGTTGACCCGCACCCAACCCGCCGAAATGGCGGGTCAGAACCGACCCGACCCGTTTTAAGGCGGGTTGGGTGCGGGTGAATATTTCAGTCACCCGCCAACTGGCGGGTCGGGTGCGGGTGGGGCCAAACCCGACCCACCCGACCAGATGTGCAGCCCTAGTTCTCAACCATAACAGTAACAGTATCAATATGCTTAAGCAGGTAAGCTAAGGCTTTTGGTCACTTTTTTTTCATTATTATTCTTGTATATGTTTTTTTGATGTTAATATAATGAGTAGTATCTTGTTGCTTTTGTTTGAATAGATCATGGAAGTTCCTAATCAAAACCGTGATTCTAACTCCTCGGGTAAGTAAGAAAACCATATAAAAAAATAGCGAAGATGACTTCTCCTGAAGAAGTACAATCCAGACTTAATGATTCCTTGGGTAAATTCGCAAGGATCGTAAGTGGGTTGTGAAATCTCAGTGTAATGAGAAAATGTAGTGTGCGACAAAGAATAGATTATCTATGGGATGAATCGCTAATTCTATATATCTTGTCTCTTAGTTCTCTTAGTTCTATTTTTGAATAGATGAAGTCACATATTTATAGTTCGGAGGAGACAAAATGATTTCTCGTAAGTGGGTGAAGTTAGAGAAGAAGTGGTGAAGTAACGATTATGGATATTATAGTGGAGTTATGTCCGAAAATTAGGGAGGACTTGTATGACCACTACTCCTCGTGCTCTCAAATGTTTTGTAGCATTACCACTACTTGTTACCTTCTTGTTCGTGGATTTGTTGCCACAACGCACGATTGCCGTAGACCGCCATACCAATAACCCAATGAGAATCCCCCCATGTGTTGTATTTGATATTTCATCGAAATAGTGGAGTCGTGGGTTGGCACTTTGTTTTAAGTCAAGGAAGTAGCTTGCTAAGTCAGTGAAGAAAGTTACGCAACTCACTAGTTTGATAATCATACTGATTAGTGTCGAGTATGCTAAATTTAATGGTCATGTACTAGATTAGGAGTAACATGGCATATTCTAATGGCCAAATATCAACTTAGAAGTGACGTAAGTTGCGGAAATATAGAAATATTTGAATCCAAGACTGCGCGAAAGTTCTAAAAGGCGAGTCATGGCGTATTTTTCAAAAACTTATGCAAAGGATTGTCGAGCAACCATATAGGGTTGGCGCTTGAAATAGGCCAGCGTAAAGTAGTGACGAGTCCTTGTGGCGCATCTTAGGAGTAGGTTGGCGCTTGCACTAGGACAATGCCTAAGAAGCTAGTGACACATCCCTGGTGACGCGTCTCAAAAGTAGGCTGGTGTTGGCTATTTCCAGCGCCTAAGAGGCTAATGACGTGTCCCCGGGGATGCATCAGGAATTTAAGTTAGCGCTGGCTTGAGCCAGCTCCTTAGAAGATGGTGACGCATCCTTGGGGACGCGTCTCGAAAGTAGGTGGGCACTGGATAGTGGCACTTCTCTGGGGTACGTCTCACTCGAGCTATCCTGTACTATTTTGCGAAGCGTCTCCGAGGCATTGTTCGGTGGCGCATCCAGGAGGAATCATGCATGATTTGTGGCACGTCCTTGAGCACGATGCTAAAGTAGCATATTTTAGGTTCAGGACGGCGAATTGTGATGTGTTCTTTGCGAACGGAGCATTAAGTTGAAATACGTTTTTGGGGATAAAGCATTAGTTATTCCTAGATTTGATAGACGTTATTTAAAAATTAATGTGCATTCAAGATGAGTTCAAGGAATTTAGATGTGGAATTTATGCGACTTGAGACTAATTCGATATTTGCATAAATATTATGAATGTTAGAGATGCTACATGATCAATTTAGAATATCTTCAATTATTTATAGAAATTGTATTCTTAATTTGCCCGCGGAATATAAGTAGAAAGACAATATTTCATGTTTTTATGTAATGCTAGAACTATGTGCGTATACTTCTATGTTCCTAGTTCTAGGCAGAAGGCGATTTTATAATTATATCCCTTGTCAAAAATTCACCATCTACATTTAGTCCCTTGCTTGGTGAGGAATAATAATGTTGCATAGTAAGCACTAGATGGTGATGATATGCATAATCGAAATTTTTAAAAAGTGTAAGAAGATGTACTTAGCTTCCATATTCTAGAAACTGTGATAGGTTCCCTTTAGCATTAACCTTGGTTGGGATTAGTAGACCATCATGTTCTTGTAAGGAATGCTGGCTTGGCCGCGAGTAGGGAGAAGACATTGTTGGAGTCAAACGCTCTATGGGTTTTAAACTCAATTTCCCAATTAGATTAGGACTACTCATAATTGATTGCATATATATGTGTAAGGTTATCTCCTCCCTGGTAGAGTTGCTTCTTCCTCAGTTTTGTGTTGCTTGGAGCAAGATATATTCTTGGCCGTAATCTTTTTATCCGTTGAAATTTCCTTTTAGTAAAGTAAGATTCTTATGTGCTTCGCCATTACCCCAAGAATTATAACGGTCTTCCCTGGAGTCTTATTGACTATGCTCAGATCCTTCCCTTCAGAAGGAGTCTCCGTGGAACCCTTTGAAATTTGAAATTTAGGGTTTCACTTATCGTCTATGTAAGTGAGAAGATCATTGTCGCCTTCTTCCTCTCTACTGATCTCATCATTCTCAACACTTATAAAGTTCAGTTTCCTTATATATATATATATCATGTCTGATAACAACATAATCAGATCAGGATCAGATTCATGTCAAGCGCAGCTCATGGATGCCCAGTCCGGTATGGAGTCCTTATATACTTGTGTATTCCCCAATACTTATGAATAACCAATTCGCAATAATGATGACTCTTTGTTTCCTTTCTAGGAACCCCCGGTAAAGAAAGCTCCATACATTTTGAGAGATACGACCGTCAGGAAGGGTAGTTCTTTTTCAAACATTACTGGGTCTGGTCGACCTGCTACTGTGAGTAAAGTTTATTCCCTCTTTTGTTATTCATACACTATTCGGGGCAAGCATCATAATGTAGGCGTCTAATTTGATATTGTCGACAGGAGATGGAGGTCGTGGATATATAAAGAGGAAAAAGGAAAGCCTGAAGGTCCTCTTCTGTTGAGGAGGATATAGATATTGACGCTAAGGTTGGAGCTTCTCCTGGTCTACCAGTTAATACCTCAAGCAGTAAACTTGGTTTCACCATTCATGCCTACCCAACTGCAGGTCTTCCTTTTGAAATGCACATGAAGTTTTTGTCTCGTAAGCACCATGTTGTGGGAGGTTTCATAGTATCAAAGTGTTATACATCTATTTATACTAAAATTTGGAGGAAATACGGTCATATTGTAACTTCAGAGCTCTTGAAAGGCTTTTCTCCTGTTCTGGTAACGACGGTTTCTGGTCTTCTTCCTATAATTGATGGCATGAACAAGGCATCGCTTCGTGAAGTTACTAACTAGGATATAAAAAAGTGGGATGAGATGGTAACCAATTGTGAAGTTTTGAAGTTCAACTTGAGTTGGCTCCGTCAGCGTCTTGACATTTTTGAAACAGATCATGCAGCTATCTGTTGATGGTGGATTTTTCACAAAGGAGAAAATTATAATACTTCTCTTGTAATATTGCTTTTCGCCAAGATGCAAAAGCACACAATAAATATACGTAATTTCCTGACAAACATCATAATTTTTGAATACTATTCTTATCCTACTTTCTGCAGGAAAATCGAGAAGGGGTACTCAGCTCCTGGAATAGTTAGCCTTGTAGCTCTTTTTACATATATATGCATCACAGAAATTTCAGAGTTGTAATCAATTAAACCCTCGTTATTTCATATGCATCTATGAGAACCATTTTATAATACAGGGTACGCTGATTATACAAAATTGCGAATATTCATAATAGAGGCTAATCCATATCTGAATGAAAGACGCTAATTAGGTGCATACCATCTAATTACAAAGTCGTATCTAGCATAATTTCAAGTTGCAAACTTCCACGGCTAAATCTCTTGAAAATGTTTTGTATGCACTGTATGAAAATAAGCATAAAATGCTAACAATAAATCTCATACAATTGAGAAACTCTAAACAAGCCATAAAAATGGCCACGCTATTAATAAATATCAAAGATAGTGGTGCATAACCAATAATCATGGTACTAGCAAGTGTTATTCTGGCGAACCCTAGTCACACTCTCAATACCAATGAATGGCGCACACATGTGCCTAAAATCCATAAAAAGCCAAAAAGTCAAAATAAATAACAAAGCGCGCACCAAACAGGTCATAGCGCCGTAAGCACTGGGCTTGATCCAGCGCTAACGGGTTAGCGTTGAGTAGCGCTAGTGCTGGCTAGCTCCAGCGCTAACAAGTTAGCACTGGGAAGCGCTAGTGCTAACGAGTTAACGCTGGCTAATGGTGCTAGTGTTGCACTAGCCCTAGCACTAACTTTTTATCCCTGTCCTTCTCCCAGCACCATTGTTGGCATTTTCCTTCTTTTGTGATACTAACTTTGCTAGGCTTTTTTAGTAAAATTGTGGTTAGTGCTATCTCCAACCTGAGTTCACGACTCCACCAATTCCTAGAGAAATCAAATCATTTTACATGGGGTTATTAATCATGGGTTTTGGTCTGGCGGTTACAACAACATGGGTGTAACAATTCCCCATGAACTGGAAGTTACATAGTAGTGGTGAGACTGAAGCAATTAATGGAGAAGTGGTGTCACGTACCGGAAAATTCCGCCTCCGACGCGCTGCGCTGGGAAGGCCAGAACTCCCCGATGCGTGATTTTAAAGAGTGTAACCCGACCTTGAAGCCTAACTTCTCGCTGGAGAGTGCATGTAATTTTTTTTTCTTTCCAAGCCTACCTTGTAAGCATTATACTCGAAACGTAGTTCCCACATCATTCAAGCTACGTTTATACCGTTCCAGACATATTTGCCTTTCCAAACATGCTTTGCAAGCATGGTACTCAAACTGTAGTCTCTATATCTTTCCAACACACTCTTGACCTACAAAGGGTGCAAGGACATTATTGCCCATGGTGAATGCCTTTGACTAGCATACCATTCCAACTTACCCTCATTATACCAAGGGTTGAAAGCTATACAAGATAATGGGGATGCCTTTGGAAAGCATCACATAGTTTCAATTTATTTTCCAGGCCTAACTCATGCCTTGGACCAATACCTAGGCTATTTCAAGCCTAACTTTTCGCTTCATCAGTTTTACTTCGACCATGCGCTGGAGCTTGCACTTATCTTGTTCTTGCCAAGAGTGCAACATCCAGGCACATGCCATTCCATGCCGTGAGGGTCCAAGGAAGTATAAACAATCCATCAAATGGAATTGCAACTACCTCATAAAGTGTGGCAACAATCATCTCTTGCTTGGCATTGCCGAGCCAGATGATATGAGTTACCATAATGTCGAAATCATCTCCCAAATTAGATGATATGAGTGATAAAGTGCTGCACCTCAATGCATTGCATTGAGGCTGCCTACGTACCCAACCCGTACCTTGATGGGATCAAGCATGACCGTAGTTCATCAAAGGGTCATTTCGAAAGGGACAAGCAACTTAAGCCTATTAAGGCAAAGCCAACTTCGATTCCAACTTCATCGCAAGGCCAAAGGCCAAGCAAAGCCTAGTCCGTGTAGGCCAAAGGGATTTCGCAAGGTATGCACTATCTTGTGCATAACTATCGCTATTTATTACGTATGCATTATCAAGTACGTAACACGATCAAAAGATGTTTTCGCATAATTCAAGCTTCATCGCTGGGCAGGCCAGAACTCCCCGATGCGTGATTTTAAAGAGTGTAACCCGACCTTAAAGCCTAACTTCTCGCTGGAGAGTGCAGGTAAATGGTTTTGCTTAAGCCTACGTTGTAAGCATTATACTCGAAACGTAGTTCCCACATCATTTAAGCTACGTTTATACCGTTCCAGACATATTTGCCTTTCCAAACATGCTTTGCAAGCATGGTACTCAAACAGTAGTCTCCATATCTTTCCAACACACCCTTGACCTACAAAGGGTGCAAGGACATTATTTCCCATGGTGAATGCCTTTGACTAGCATACCATTCCAACTTACCCTCATTATACCAAGGGTTGAAAGCTATACAAGCTAATGGGGATGCCTTTGGAAAGAATCACATAATTTCGATTTATTGTCCATGCTTAACTCATGCCTTGGACCAACACCTAGGCTATTTCAAGCCTAACTTTTCGCTTCATCAGTTTTACTTCGACCATGCGCTGGAGCTTGCACTTATCTTGTTCTTGCCAAGAGTGCAACATCCAGGCACATGCCATTCCATGCCGCGACGGTTCCAAGGAGGTATGAAAATCCATCAAATGGAATTGCAACTACCTCATCAAGTGTGGCAACAATCATCTCTTGCTTAGCATTGCCGAGCCAGATGATATGATTTTCCATAATGTCGAAATCATCTCCCAAATTAGATGATATGAGTGATAAAGTGATGCACCTCAATGCATTTCATTGCGGCTGCCTACGTACCCAACCCGTACCTTGATGGGATCAAGCATGACCGTAGTTCATCAAAGGGTCAATTCAAAAGGGACAAGCAACTTAAGCCTATTAAGGCAAAGCCAACTTCGATTTCAACTTCATCGCAAGGCCAAAGGCCAAGCAAAGCCTAGTCCGTGTAAGTCAAAGGGCTTTCGCAAGGTATGCAGTAGCTTGTGCATAACTATCGCTATTTATTACGTATGCATTATTAAGTACGTAACACGATCGAAAGATGCTTTCGCATAATTCAAGCTTCACCGGCTAAGCTACTAGCATATTGATGCTTATGCATCAAGTACGCTCCAACTTATAGGCTACTTCGCATATCTATATGTGCATTACAGCTCATGCACATTCCAACAAAGCTCCCTCCCTATATATGTTGTATTCGCATTTCTACAAACAAATATTAGAAAGGTAGGGGTCATCTATCGACTGTAACGCCGCAAATGAAGATTTCTTTCCAAAGCCAAGCGAAGCATTCTCAGGTAAGCTATAGTTAAACACGCTGATGAGCATCAAGTATGCTCCATCGTATAGGCTACATCGCATTCATATATGCATTACCGCTCATGCACATTCAAGCAAAGCTCCCTCCCTATATATGTTTTATTTGCATTTCCACAAATAAATATTTAAAAGGTAAGGGCTATCCATCGACTGCAAGGACGAAAATGAAGATTTCTTGCTAAAGCCAAACTTTCTTGGCTTGGTGATGCATTATCGATAATGCATCACGGCATAATAGTGCCTTAGCACTATGATGCATTTATCGAATAACGACATTGGCTCGGTGATGCATTGGGTCATGCATCACGGCATAATAGTTCCTTAGCACTATGATGCTCTCACTTACGCAACTCTGGCTCGGTGATGCATTGGGTCATGCATCACGGCATAATAGTGCCTTAGCACTATGATGCTCCAATTTATGCAACTTCGGCTCGGTGATGCATTGGGTCATACATCACGGCATAATAGTTCCTTAGCACTATGATGCTCCAACTTATGCAACTTCGGCTAGGTGATGCATTGGGTCATGCATCACGGCATAATAGTTCCTTAGCACTATGATACTCTCACTTACGCAACTTCGGCTCGGTATAATAGTGCCTTTGGACTATCATGCCTCCTCGAATACGCATCACGCGTATTAGGGCCTTAACACTATAATTCAAGGTCAAGGCATCCACACCCAAATGCATATCTGGGTAAGCTTTATAAGCTTAGGATGAAGCTTCAACCCAGGCCAAGACGCGTCCATGAGTAAGCGTCATGCGAAAATTACGGGTGTTACAAGTGGAGTCATGGTTTCCAACAACTTTACAAGGAAAATTTGTGTGTTCCCAACTATTATAAATAGGCTCCTTAGCCCATTTTAAAATGACAACAAGCTTACGATTCTCATAAGATCTGTGATTTCTCTCAATAGTTCTGCAACTCTACATATTATTCAACACACAGAATTCCTTCAACTTTTTTTGCTTCCCTCCTCTAAGATCAACCCATTTCCTCTCATCGTGACCGAAGCAGGGCGGAATGGCTACTATCGTGGTTTAGGATGGCTCTGTACGATTTTGGTTTCTTAATCTAAATAAAGCACTTCTACAGTATATTGTTTTTCCTAGAATCAATTTTTAGGTACTAACAGTTGGCGACCACAGTGGGAGATCAATCTCTCGGTCACGAATCCAACTCTTCAACTATCTAAAAATTGATGGTCTTAGGTCAGATCCAATTACCACCAATCCTAACATTCCCCCTGTCAATATCAATGGTGATGCTCACAACCTCTCTCCAGCATCAATGACACCACCAAACCACGTCTCCCCAATGGTATAACTGATGTGGTTGAAACCTAAATTACCCTGGCTGAATTGATGCAAGGAAAAGAAGATCAAGCGAGAACTTTAGCAAGACTGGATGATACGATAGGTGCTCTGTTCTCTTCCCTTGTCAAATTAATAGAAGAAGTAGGGTATCGTAGCACTTTTGAGCGAATCCCAGGCTCCAAAGGTTCAGGGATAGATTTATCTACTGGTGATTCTCCACCCCACAACTTCGGGAGCTTCACCACTACAAAAAAAACAGTGAACCAAAAAGCTATTTTTCTAACTGAAAACCTATGCGAGCTTCTTCATTTTTTCAAGGATCAACGTGTCGACGCCTTTGCTACTCTCAACCGCATAGCCGTGGATACGCACCTGATCCCGTCTGCAATTGAAATAGATACAACCATACCAGACAGCTCAACTATAAATAGTGTCAGCTTCAACGAAGAAGACATGATAGCTGAAGAAGGTCACAATCAAGCATTGTATGTCATGGCTCGTGACAAATAAACTGAATTCAAGAGAGACCTTATTGACACAGGAGCAGCTGCCAACGTTATTACACTCAGAACGTTCAAAGTTGCTCAGGTCCCTCAGAACCATATTATACAACATCCCATAGTGTTGAAGGATTTCGAAGGTAACCGCATTAATTCTTATGTCCATGTTTATTTGAATTTGCAATTTGTTCCCATAATATCCAAAGTAAAATTCCATGTTATTGCAAAACAACCCGAATATCACATGATATTAGGGCATCCATGGATACACGATAATAAGGTAGTTCCCTCCACCTATCATCAATGCGTAAAAGCAGTGCTGGAAGGGAAGATCATCCGTATAACAGCATCACCATCACCCTACACTCCAATATATGATGCTGATTTCTTCAAACCAGAGGACGATGTCTTCAAACTATCCAACAACATCTACAACACGTCGTTGCCCGACTGGGCGTCAATAGCAGATGAACCACTGACCTTTGCCGCAAAATCCGAGTCATCAGGAGCATCTTCTAGACCCTTTGGATACCATCATGGGACTTCCAACTTCATAAAACTACAACCTTGTAAGAGAAGCCATAGTTTCGTGACTAGTTGCGACGACAAGGGAAAAGTGGTCTACCTGCGCAATCGATGTTATCAATTAACATAGGAGGCCTAAGAAGAGTCTCCCTAACCACGGATATGCATCCACAGTGTGGAGCAATATCATGAGGAAGTTCAAGACGCTCCTTGAAAAGTACAAGACGACACAGATGCTACAGCTGACACACTGGAGACTATCAATCTAGGAGTAGAAGAAAATCCACGACCAGTTTCAATCAACTCAGCCTTGTCACCAGAATAAAAGGGGGGTCTTGTCAATCTACTCAAAGAATATCAAGACGTCTTTTCCTGGACTTATGAAGAAATATCAGGGTTGGATTACAAACTGGTGACTCATCATCTACACGTTTCCCCAGATGCCAAACCGGTCAACCAACAGCTCATACAGTTCAGACAGGAAGTCGAGAAACAAATCAATATCGAAATTCAGAAGTTGCTAGCAGCAGGCTTCTTCAATATCGAAATTCATAAATAAGATATTGTGTAGACTTCAGGAACTTGAAAAATCCTGTCCCAAAGATGACTTTCCTATTCCAAACATCGATATGCTCGTGGATGCTACCAGTGGACAGGACATATTTTCATTCATGGTCGGCTATAGTGGCTACAATCAAATAAAGAGGTACGAGTGTGATGCTGATAAGACCTCGTTTCGAACTCCTCTCGGGAATTTCTATTATACGGTGATTCCCTTCGGATTGAAGAATGCCGACGTATTTACCAAAGAGCCATGACAACGATCTTTCATGACATGATGCACAAGCAAGTAGAGAATTATGTCGACGATGTGGTATTAAAATCCAAAACCAGAATATCCTATAAAGACGTCCTAGTCAAGTTTCCGAGAGATGTCGTGAGTACCATTTGAAGATGAACCCTCTGAAGTGCGCCTTTGGTGTATCCTCCAAAAAGTTTCTAGGATTTGTGGAAACAGCAGAAGGGATCAAGGTGGACCCGACCAAGAAACATGCTATCACCACCATGCCACCACCACGCACCGTAAGGGAAATTAAAAGCTTGATGGGAAAGGTATCATACATCCGACTCTTTATCCCTTGATTATCTCAATTTATTGCTTCGTTTATACCCCTGTTGAAGAAAGAGGCAAGTTTTTTCTGTTCATCTACACAACAAAGAGCGTTTCGTCAAATTCAGCAATTATTATTATCACCAGCTGTTATGAAATCTCCAACTATGTAGAAACTATTAGTTCTCTACACGGCCTTCAGTGAAGTAGCCAGCTGGTGAAGTGTTCTCACATTCATTCAAGTTGGACTATCAATGCACTAATAACTCGGTCGAATATGAAGCCTTTCTACTGGGATTATCGCTAGCCAAGCAAGCTGGATCTGAACGTATTGAAATAAGAGGAGACTCGAAGTTACTGGTGAACCAAATGAATGGTGTATATTTTCTCAAGGAAGCGACACTAGCTCCGTACAGGGATAAGGCACATAAAATCCTAACTCACTTTTCCGAGGCAACAATTATACATACGGGACGCACCAACAATAGACACGTCCACTGCTTAGTGACCCTAGCCTCAAAACTCCAATTTGAAGACTCTGAAGCAACTCTCATCGTACATAGATGTACCATGCCCTCAACCTGGATGGACAAGCCTGATGAAGAAAAAATCAATGACTGGAGAACACTAATCATCCAAGAGCTTAGAAACTCGTACAACCAAGGAAAGGTCAGCCTTAAGGATTTGAAACATTTCCTTTTACTACACGGGATACTGTATCATAGAAATTCAGATGGATCTTTGTCAAGATGTCTGGGAAACGACGAGGCGCAAGGGAGACTAAGCCAGGTACATCATAAAATATGTGGTCAGACGCTAGTAATAACCTTATATACACGTCTCCAACGCCTTGGGTATTACTGGGCCACCATGGAGGTTCAATCCCGATTGTTGCAAGGATCCTGCCCCAATTGTCAGATCCCACCACAACTGTTGGAAATTCTAACGATACACAATATTGGGGACTGGAGGGAGCCGTATATCAGATATCTTCAAGATAATACTCTACCTAAGTAAAACCGGGAAGCGGCACGCTTAATCTGAAAAGCCAAGAGATTTGTCTTTCACGAAGGAATACTCTACCGAAAGAGCTTTGGCGGGGATTTGTTGCGATGTTTGGCAGAAGAAGACATCCATACTACCCTAAAAAAATGCATGAATGTGAACATCAATGTAAGAAAAAACTATTTCTCCAAGTCTATGAGAAATACTACTGGCCAACCATGGAGGACGACGCAGCTTCATTTGTTCAAAAATGCCACCAATGTCAAATTCACGGAAACCTCATCCATATGCCTTGCCTTCCTCTTCACTCGGTAAGCAGCCTTTGGCCATTCTACATCTGGGGACTGGATCTCATTGGAAAAATTAATCCATCTTCATCAAAGCAACACGAGCACATACTCATTGCCACAAAATACTTCACCAAATGGGTCGAAGCAGTGCCCGAGTGCAAACGGAGCGACAATAGCAGCCTTCATCAAGGAACATATCATATGCAGATTTGGGATACCAAAACACATCATGACGAACAATGGTACTCCATTTGCAAATAAATGTGTGCAAAAATTGCTCAAAAGCTATGAAATCAAACAAGTATTTTCCACACCATACTACCCTCAAGGAAATGGGAAAGCTGAAAGCACCAACAAAACTCTCATCAGAATCCTAAGTTGTACTCTTTATGACCATTCGAGAACATGGCACAAACAGTTGCCTATGGATTTATTGGCATACAAAATTTCTCCGAAGGGTTCTACATGTAACTTACCATATTCTCTTGTATATGGGGCCGATGCAATCCTACCCGTAGAGATTAAAATCCCATCAGATAAAATCGTAGCAGCAAGCAGAGTTTATTGAGACGAGTCCGAAATACCCAATTCTCGAGTAGCAGATTTAGACACACTCGAATCTAGATGAGCCAAGGCAGAAAAATAGGCAGAGACTTATCGACAAAGGGTTTCCAGGGCGTACGAAAAGGTAATGCAACCACGAGTATTTCAAGTAGGGGATCTAGTACTTAGGACATCTAAGCATATTTGACAAGATATGTCTGCTCCGAAATTTGCTCCAAGGTGGGAAGGGCATTATGTGATCTCCAAAACCATGCCAAAGCGGGTATTACAAACTGGTTAATATGAATGGGGAAGCTGTAGGAACAATCATTAATGGTAAGTGGCTCAAGGCATACTACGCCTAAAGATACCTTTCCTTTCACAAGTTCAAAATAATTCCAAAACATATATTTGAACTTTCAAAATTGAAAACCCATTACATTCACCTGAAACATCCTTTATTCAAAATATCCAAAACCCAAAAAAAAATATATGAAATAACAAGGATGTTTCGCTACCCATCTTATAGCCTAAAACAGATTTTGAGTGGAGGAAATTCGCGATGATGCAATTTTCCAAATGTCACATCATACTTCTCTGAACGATTATGCAAATCTCAGGCAATTTCTTCAATTTTGGAGGATTCCTCCTTCAAGGCTGTCCCTTCTTCCAAAGCCGCTGCATGAGCCTCTTTAACATTTTCCAAATACTGATGCAACCAGTTTATGTTAAAATGGAGATTCTCACAAGTAATCAACATCTCACTCCATTCCTGGATTCTCAAGTTTGTAATCGTATAAGGAAGCGCGTCATCCATCTTAGAAATAACAGGGAGGAGCCCTGTGATGGATATAACAAGAATAAAAGTATGATTCACCAGCTCTGTTGTAGCAACAATGCCCGTACTTCTTCCGTATCTTTGTATAAAGATCCACATGATATTTTTGCACAATAAATCCACCCACTACCTCATACTTCAGAGATGATGACTCCATATCTAACTCAAAAGGGAGCCCAGCGTTGGGATAATCATGAATAACAAGGCTCGAGTCAACATTCGCAAGAAAAGTCATGATTTTGGAGAAAACCTTAAAGCCGACTTCAACATTTGCTCTACTATTTGTTGGTACGACTTCTTCATTTTCCTTAATCCCAACATGTTTAGTCTCCATCTCATGTTACAACTAAACAAACAACAAATACATTCAAGAAAAAAAAAAGGAGGGACAGTTTCAAAAAACAAAAATAAAGTCGTTTACCTCCGCCCTAAAACTCCTAGTGATCATATGCCTCTTTGGTACCTCTTAACCCGAGAAACCTAGGAAAAACAACAATCAAATCATGTTCAGTCTTTTACTGTAAAACATAATACACGAAAGGAAGCTTGGGGATGAAGAGAGACTCACCAGACTAGTAATCCATGTAGTACGCTTGAAAAAAGAGTTACTTTGGTTTGATCTACCATTATCATACATTTTGGAAATGATGAATTAAGGTTATTCTGAGTCCTGGAAGAACGAGAATGAAAGGTCAGAAGAATGAAAGTGGAAATGGCTAGAGCCGTCCACTTGTTTAAATAGATAAAGGTGGGAAACCCTAAAATTCAAATAAATGGAATATACTGGAATTTATCCCTAGGAGAATGGATCTGAGCAAGACTACTAGCCAAAGCTCCAGGACCAACCGTTAACAAGAGGAAAGGTGACAAGCTTCACTTGGTGATCAGTTTAGTCACACCTCCAAGGCTCCAAGACCGACCATTATCAAGTGATACGGGCATAATTTATACATATTTACCGCTTAATTTATATTTACTAGTATTTGATTTGTATTAATAATGTATTTTATTACTTTTATAGGTGATACATCAAAAATCTTAGTTACTGGCTAAACGGACAAGTTAGCACCAAATTAAAGAAAGCGAAGTAAAATGAGAGAAGAAGGGATGATCTTATTCATTATCTTTGAAGTTGGACGGTGGTTTTTGGTACAGACGTAAAGGTGGAGCACAGGCTACTCGCTTAAACATCAAGGTTGTGTAGTGTTCACCAATTAGGCTGATTGGGTTGGACGTCTGTGTTTGGGCGCAATGAGGTTGGATAGATTGTTTATTAAGTGTACATAGAAAAGAAAATAAGAACAGAAATAAGTTGGACCGAACAGGTTAGTGGCAGTGAGTAGGTGTTGGCTAAGGAAAAGAAAGGACGTGAAGTGAGATGAGAAGTAAGAGGGGACAGACACAAAACACGAGTAAAAAAGTGAAAGAGAAGGCACATGACTTCTTTTGAGATTGGTATAAAAGCAACAGATTGAACAAATTTAGAGGGGGGTTGGAGGTGTGAGAAGAGGGATTGATTGGGGAGAGAGAGGATTGAAAGAGATAGAGGGTACGGTTAGGGGAATACCTAGAGAGTAGGTGGAAGAGAAAGGACATTGGGAGAAATACTTGACCGGATGGAGAGAGAGGCATAGGTTGTTCTTTTGGGAGAAAGTTAAAGGTGATTGACGGCTGGTGATTGGAGGGGAAGAGGCTGTGAGAGAGAGAGGTGATTGAAAAGTGAGAGAAGAAGAAGTGGATGATGGGATTTTAGAATAGTGGTAGAAAGGGTTTGATACTCAGACTTGTGAAGATTCGATTTTTAAACTTAATTTTTAGTAACTAAAAATAAAATAGATTAAAGTAAAGTTGATTTAATATTGATGGGAAGAACTAGGACTAAGGATTCCACCATTCGCAAATTTTTCAAGTGGTAAAAAGCTAGCAACTCATGTATTCAGTTTAATCAAATATTGCCAAAGTTAGGTTTTCAAAATAATAATTGTAGATCGTTAGCATGAGACATCAAAAGCAGTAAACCCAGCATGACTCATCAAAAGAAAACACAACTAATTGATAAAAACCATTTTTTCCAATTTTAATTCAAAGCAAATAATTATAAAAGAATTTCAAAAACTAAATAAAATAAGAATTACCACTTTATTATTGGAAAAATACCTTCCTCCATCGCCCCAGTGATGGTGATTAGCTCATCATATTGGACACACTCTCAAAATAATTGTTCATAAATCAAAAAGTGTTTACAATGATGATATAGAAGTAACACAGACAATTTGATATGCTTATAAGCATTACAGAGAATGTTTCTTGTGTTGCTGAAGAGAAAAGTAAAGAGAAACGATAAAGTACGGTTCCTGACAGCTTCAGAAATTTAAAGGAATATGCAACAGAAACTGCGCTGTTCTCTAGAGCCTTATGTTCTTAATGTGTTCTTCACCAGCAGATTTTTTCTTCTTCCTGAAAACTTTTCCAGGTGCTCTCGCTTCCTCCCACGATCTTTTCTTCGATTCTCTTTCTTATTTATACCCTACTCCCAAAACCAAAAACCCAAGAAAAACTAACCTGTATAACCTAAAAGAAAGCTCAAAAGAAAAGTCTAAAAGCAGTCACATGGGCTTGTCCCCTTCTCAACTTTCATTCGTCGTACTACCTTTCACACTTTTCACTAGCCTAACTCTTCTTTTTCACGTGCTCTCCTTCTTCTAGTTAACTCCACCTGCCATCTGCTACCACTCACTTGTGTCCGTCCAACAAACATTGATTTCAACCAAACTCAAACAAAAGTCTTCTCCTCTTTTACTTTATTTGTGCCGCAATGTAGCCTCTCCATGTGCGTGCCTTTTCTGTTCGGTCATCCACACCACCTTAGCCAGACCCACTCTATGAGATATCAACGCAAAAAAAGCAGAAGCAATTTAGCCAGTTTAGCCTTATTTTTTCATAACTTGGATTTTACGTATACACCTAATAAAACAATAAAAATATATTATTAGTACATATTCAAGTAGTAGCAAATATAAATTAAGCGGTAAATATGTATAAATTAGGTGCTAATCAGTAGGAAGGAGAGAGAGATTGGTGGCAGAGTGATTGAGAGACGGCTAGAGAGGGTTGGTGGCGACTGTACTCTGGAGACAAAGTCTGACGTTTTTCTGGGTTGGTGTTGGCAGCCGGAAACACAGTGACATCTTTCTATCTCTACTTTTCTTAATTTTTTTTAATGGACTTTGAGAAACCCATTTTTATGTCTTGCTAATCTTTGTGTAACTAGGGTTTATGTTGAAACCACTAAAAGTTTTAGATCAATTAAATCGAATTATTTGATACAGACTATTATTATTTGAATAGATTAATTCCTGATTCTTATTTATGGATTTAATGATAAAATTAGTTGTTGCTTCATTGGTTCTGTACAATACAGTAACCTATGCGCAGAATTAATAGGATAGCAAATATTTTTGTCTACTTGTTTGATATTACATGCTTGGGTTAAATCCTTAGATGGGGTATGCTTAGAAGAGCCAGATATTATTTGTAAACCTATAATTAGTTTCGTATTATTTTCTAGCTAACGCAATTAGATGGTGTATGCATGAGACTGAGAGTTTTTGATGCGCCATGCTTAGGGTATCCCAGTGATATTTGTGACTCTAACATATATAATAGGTGATGTCGATAGATCGAACAATAGATGAATATTCAGGAGTTATGTTTCACTTTAGTAATTAAATAGAAATTGTGGTGGTTACTAAAAACCCTGGTTACCGACTCTCTCTGCTTAGTTGTTTTATTAGTTTAGTTTGTTTTATTATTTTATCCATATTTCTGAAAAATCCAAAAGATATTATTTCTGATTAGTTTAACTGAGATATTGATTGTAGTATTTGCCCACTCCCTGTGGGTTCGACCCGTATTTGCCGATGTCTACTAGTTAGACGTCGTGCGATTGCGGTTATTATAAATAGGGTATTTCAAAATCCTACCATCAAGGGAATAAGGACAAGCTTCACCCAATATCCAGTTCAACATGTGCAGTTCAGTCGCGCCTTCACCACAGAAGGATTTGTGGTCGTTGTCACCAATGCATCAGTACTGGTACCACCATCTAGTGCTTACCACGAAGCATTATTGTTCCACATTAAGCAGAGGACTTAATGTTGATGGTGCATTTTTGACAAAGGAGAAAATTGTAATACTTCTCTTGTAATATTGCTTTTCGCCAAGCTGCAGAAGCACAAAATAAATATACGTAATTTCCTGACAAGCATCGGAATTTATGAATGTTATTCTTATCCTACATTCTGCAAGAAAATCGAGAAAGGATACTCAGTTCCATGCTAAATTATCCTTTTTTCTCTTTTTGCATATATATGCATCACAAAAATTTCAGAGCTGTAATCAATTAAACCCTCGTTATTTCATATGCATCTATACGAACCATTTTAATAAGACAGAGTACGCTGATTATACAAAATTGCAAACATTCAGAATGGAGGCTAATCCATATCTGAATGAAAAACGCTAATTAGGTGCATACCATCTAATTGCAGAGTCGCATTAAGCATAATTTAAAGTTGCAAACTTCCAGGGATGAATATCTTGAAAATGTTCTGTATGCACTACACAAAAATAAGCATAAAATGCTAACAATAAATCTCATACAATTGAGAAACTCTAAACAAGCCATAAAAATGGCTACAATATTAATAAATATCAAAGCTAGTGGTGCATATCCAATAATCATGGTACTATCAAGTGCTATCCTGGGCGAACCCTAGTCACACTCTCAATACCAATGGCACACACATGTTCCAAAAAGCCAGAAAAAGTCAAAATAACAAACAATGCATGCGCCAAACAGGCCATAGCTCCGTAAGCGTTGTGCTTGCTCCAGCGCTAACGGGTTAGCGCTGAGAAGCGCTAGTGCTGGCTAGCTCCAGCGCTAACAAGTTAGCACTGGGAAGCGCTGGCCAAAGGCGCTAGTGCTGCACTAGCCCCAGCACTAACTTGTTATCCTTGTCCTTCACCCAGCACCATTGCTGGCAGTTTCCTTCTTTAGCGATGTTAACTTTGCTAGGCTTTTCTAGTAAAATTGTGGTTAGCTCTAGCACCAACCTGAGTTCACGAATCCACCGATTCCTACGAGAAACCAAATCATGGGGGGATTAATCATGGGTTTTAGTCTGGCGGTTACAGCAATATGGGCATAACAATTCCCCATGAACTGGAAGTTACAGAGTAGTGGTGAGACTGGATCAATTAATGGAGAAGTAGAGTCATTGTTTCCCAAGGATTCCAAAGCGGTTAAGCCATTAAACCCATGATTACCAGTTCTCCATTTCTTCATTACTCCCATAATTTTAAAAGGAAAATATATGTGTTCCCAACTATTATAAATAGGCTCCTGAGCCCATTTCAAAATGACAAAAAGCTTACAATTCTCATAAGCTCTGTGATTTCTCTTAATAGTTCTGCAACTCTACATATCATTCAACATATATAATTCCTTCAAATTTCTTTGCTTCCCTCCCCTAAGATCAACCCATTTCCTCTCATCGTGACCGAAGAAGGGCGGAACGACTACTATCGTGGTTTAGGATGGCTCTGTACGATTTTGTTTCCGAATCTAAATAAAGTACTTCTACAATACATTGTTTTGCCTAGAATCAATTTTTAGGTACTAACATTATCATAGATAAAGTGATTTATTCTTCAAAATCCATATTGGAGGAGGAGGAGAAGGTCTTGTCGAGAGAGTCATCCAATATCGAGAAGTCAATCCATGATTTGAAGGCTAGGATTGAGAGGTTTTAGGAAAGGATGAAGATGTTGTATAAGCAGAATTATTCATTACTCGAAGTTTTGCTCTAGAGAGCAATCTTTTGAGTGAAGGAGGTTTAGATTAATAATAAGCTTTTGAATTGATATAGTAGGTTCTGAATTTTGAATTTTGAACATTCATTGAAAAAAAAATTAAAATTTGTTTAGGCATAATATGCCTTAAGCCATTTGTCATTGATTACTGGTGTTCCTTTCATGTCTAAGATATTATAATATCCACTCGCTACTGCTCTAAATATCACGTAAGGACCTTCCCACTTCGGTGTGAACATATCTTGTTGGATATGTTTGGCAGTCTTGAGTACTAAGTCTCCAACTTGAAAATTTTTGGGCTTCACTGCTTTGTTGTAATTTCTGGAAATTATTATTCGGTTTGCTTCTGCTTATCTTTCTGCCTTGACTCACTTAGATTCCAGGAGGTCTATCTCTACAATCCAGAACCTAAGGATTTCTGATTCATCCTAGTATACTCTACTTGCTGCTGCGATTCTGGCTAATGGGACCTTGATCTCGACAGGGAGGATGGCATCAGCTTCGTAGACAAGAAAATATGGAGACGTTTTAGTAGAACTTCTTGGTATTGTTCTGTACGCCCAAAGTGCCATGGGAAATTTTTCGTGCCATGACCTAAGGTTATAGTATAATGTGCGACTAAGGATCCAAATCAATATCTTGTTGGTATTTTCTGATTGCCCATTTCCTTGTGGATAATATGGAGTTTAGAAAACTTGCTTGATACCGTACTACTCAGTAAATAACCGCAATCGCATGGCGTCTAACTAGTAGACAACGACAAGTACGGGTCGAACCCACAGGGAGCGGGGCAATACTGCAATCGATATCTCTAATCAACTAATCAAGAATAATATTTTTGGATTTTTCGGAATAAAGTTAAAACAAGAAAAATAAACTAAACTAATAAAATAAATTAACTGGGAGAAACAGTAACCAGGGTTTTCAGTATCCACCACTATTTCTATTTAATTACTGAAGTGAAACATAACTCCTGAATATTCATCTATTGTTCGTTCTATCGACATCACCTATTATATGTATTAGAGTCGCAAATATCACTGGGACACCCTAAGCATGGCGCATCAAAAGCTCTAAGTCTCATGCATACACCATCTAATTGCGTTAGCTATAAAATAATACGAAACTAATTATAGGTTCACAAATAATATCTGGCTCTTCTAAGCATACCCCATCTAAGGATTTAACCCAAGCATGAAATATAAAATAAGTAGAAAAACATATTTGATATCCTATTAATTCTGCGCATAGGTTACTGTATTATACAGAACCGGTGAAGCAACAACTAATTTATCATTAAATCAATAAATCAAGATCATAGAATTAATCTATTCAAATCATAATAGTCTGTTTCAAATAATTGGATTTAATTGATCTAAACTCTTAAGTGGTTTCAACATAAACCCTAGTTATAAAAATCAACAAAACATGGGGTTGGGTTTTTCAAGACCCATAAAAATAATTTAAAAAATAGAAAGAGAAAAGATTAAACCGAAATTGAGATACGGCATCCTTTCCGTATTCCCTATATTTTCCCTTTTTTTTCCGTTCTCTTCCTCCGTCAGAGAGTCGCTCACAGCCGTCAGAGAAAAAACTCAAAAACTGAACCTCGAACAGAACCCGTCAGAAACTAATAATCCCTCTCCCCTCCTTCTCTTGTTGTCGTGTTTCTTTTTTAACATAACTGAAATTCAATGGGCCTCCACTTAGTCCGACCTATTCACTTTTACAATAAGAAAGGAAATGTTCACTTTGTTACTTTTCAAAATTGTACTCGTGGTGACAAACTCACTTGTCAGACCAAATAGTACCAAATCATGTATTTAATCTCTTTTGGTCCACAAGTGACTCTTGGACTCCTAGCTTTCATGCGTCCAAGGCCATTAAAAGATACCTGTCAGTACTTGCTTGAATTAATCAAGTAATCCAAATCCAATTCTTTTACACCGGTGGTGTTCCTGGATAGTGTATTTCTAAGTCAAATAACATCATTCCGATTTCGCTTCTCTTTTGAAGGTCGGCTAGCAGTAAGATATATTGAATATTTTTCATTTAGCTTATTTTCTTCGAAAATTTGGTTTTATGTTGATTACCTAAAAAACATAAAAATAACACTATTAATATAAACCAATCACTAAAAAATACAAATTTGACGATAAAAATATATAAATTAAGTGCCTATCACTTGCCCATTGCCTTGTGGATAATATCGAGTAGAGAAAACTTGCTTGATAATATACTCCTCAGGTAGGTCTGTTACATTCTTTTTGCTAAGGGAGTACCATTATCTGTGACAATGTGTTTAGGAACACCAAACCTGCATATGATATATTCTTTGATGAAAGCTTTTGTGGTTGCTCTTGTCGTGATTCTAAGAGGGATGGCCTCAACCTATTTGGTGAAGTACTCGGTAGCTGTGCTGATGTGATCATGTTGTTTTGACGAGGTTGGATTGATCTTTCCAATTAGATCTAGTCCCCATCTATAGAAAGTCCAAGGGATGCTTACTGAATGTAAAGGAAGGCACGTGTGTGAATGAGGTTTCTGTGAATCTGACACTGATGGAACCTTTGAATAAACATGGCTGCATCATCTTCCATAGTCGTCCAATAATATGTCACATGAATTTGAAGGAACAACTTTCTCTTTTCTTGATACTCTCCTTCGTGACCTTCCTTTAATATTGTCAGGATTTCAAATCCTGCTAAGTATCTCAGCAAGTTTCCTCCAAAACTTTTACATTATAAGATTGCTTCATGAAGAATGAACCTCCTTGTTTTTGTTTTTGTCTAGTTTCTTCCCGCTTCTCCGGAGGAAGGGAATTATCGTAAATATATTTGATGTAGGGTTCTCTCCAGTCTCCAACATGATGGATTGTCAGGCCTCCAGTTGGTGGGGTTGTGCTTGGAAGTTGGAAAAAGATCCTTGCAGTGCTCGAGATTGGTTTCCATTGTAGGCCAGTATAATATCCCAAGCGTTGAAGGCAGCAATAAAGAGTCACAACCATCGTCTCTCCACATACTTCACTATGAACACGTTTGAGCTGCAGTAGCGCCTTTTCATCTCTGAGACATCTTGAGAGGGATCCATCTGGATTCCTGTGGTACAATTCCATATGGAGTATGAAGAAGTTCTTTAAGTCTTTGAGACTGACCTTCTTCTGAGGGAGCGAGTTGCTCATCTCCTCTATAATTGGTGTCCTCCAATCAGTGGTATGATCATGTTCATTTTGACTTAACCATGTTGAAGGGACAGCACGTCCCTACACCATTCACTACACCAAATCGATGATTTTGAGATATTTATTTCTGTTGCTATGAATTTAAGGGACACATATAAGTGTCTTAAATCGTACGTCTGGAATATTTAAGACGTGTTAAGCGACACTTTTAAACGTCTCTTAATTAATTTAGGAGACACTTAATAAGTCTCTTAAATTAATTAGCGACACTTTATGTGTGAGCCTTTACTATTTTTCTAGTTGATTAAAGCGATGTTTAAATTAATTCAGAGACGTTTTATATATGTCGTTTTATTTATATGTGACACATAAATATCCATCTCAATATTTTTTCCCCGTATACTTTTTTTTTTGCTACGCATATATCCGTCTCAAACTTAAATTAGCTTTTTTTTTTAAATCCTTCTTTTTCCCCAAATCAAAATTCCCTGCACCTGCACGTTAGATTTTCTGCAACTCAATATAGACACCTAGCCATTTCATTCTCAATCAAATATGAAAGCGTAATTCAATCAATTGTTGCATCACATGTGAATAAATTTATACAATCATGATTTCATTAAAGTGAACAATGATTTCATGAGAACCTATAAATCCCCCTTTATCTTTTTATACAATCAAGCTAGTTCTAGACATTCGATTAATGTATCAAAAATATATTCTGGCTGATGTTCTTTCTTGTGGTATTCAACTTACTAGAAAATCGACGAAAAGGTCTACATTCAAAAGACGTTCAAAGTGATTATCTGCAGTAGAACAATAAGATAGCTGAAATGAAGAGAAATGATGTTTTGAAGAAAGTAATGGATGGTATTCATTCATTCACTAAAACCC
Source organism: Papaver californicum (assembly GCA_023531435.1). Taxonomy (NCBI): domain Eukaryota; kingdom Viridiplantae; phylum Streptophyta; class Magnoliopsida; order Ranunculales; family Papaveraceae; genus Papaver; species Papaver californicum. Next base: position 4,531,416 of record JAJJMC010032380.1, on the reverse strand, counting down.
TGTAAATTATGATGAGAAAGAATTAAGACATTGAATGGTGAGAAAAAAATCTCAATTACATAGGGTTTTTCATTTTCGGATGTTTGTGGGTAATGTTGTCTTAAACATATAATAGTAAGAAATAAAGAAACTCTCACAAACTTATATATAGGCGAGGTTTGGTATTGTGCTCATGTCAGAAACTGGTCATGTCAAGCTGCAACTCCTAAGACTCTTGATGGACCAAATATATTTAAGTCAATGGATACTTGTGTATAGTGAGATATGTATAATACTTGATGTTATTTTTTAAAGTCAATCTAAACATCCTAAGCCGTAACAGATTTGCAGTCCAAATTCAGTTCTTAATGATAAAAACGACTTACGTTTTCAACAGCTTTTTCATGTTGCTATAAGAATCTAGAATTCCCCCATCGAAATGGTTGTTATCAAGCTTGTTGTGGGTGTAAAAATTTATATATACAACGGTTAGAAACATTAAGAGAAATTTACCTATATGTTCAATGATTATATGAGTGAAAAAACTGAAAGATGGAACTATACTATGCACCATATATATATATATATATATATATATATAACTGAGATAGGGGGAGATCATACATAATAAGCAGGTTCGGCAACCTAGATAAGTCTGGTGGTAGAGGACCTGATAGATTGTTATTGTAAAGCAGGCTGCATAAACTCACTATTTTAAAGCACAAACAGAAACAAAACCTGAAGGATAATCAATACTCATTGGATACAATTGGGCATTTAACTTACAAGTGCACAAGACTAGGTAGTTTGAAAATCTCTGGTAGAATTGATCCACTGATTGAGTTATTGTTCATGTAACTGCGGAAACAAGAAAAGGCAAATGAATTACTTAAATAGAAAACAGTTAACTTGGAAATCGAGAGTTTCGAAGAATCCTCTAATTAGGATAGAGTAATTATAACTACTCATAATTGATTTTTTTTGTTCAAGTTGACAAATGATATAGGAAATGGTCCCGATATGAAGTTCTGGTTTATCTGAATTTTGTCCGAATTCGGAAGATCACCAAGTTCCTCCGGTAAAGAACCTGCCAATCTATTTCCATTCAGGGGACTGTAATACACATCATATACAAGTCAGAATAGCATTGACATAACAATCACATAGTATCGACTTAGGTCTGATCGGAACAATAATAACAAATGGAAACAACTTACAACAGCTCCAATGTTTTAATGTTGCCGATTTCCTTGGGTATACTCTCAGTAATTTTATTACACATCAAACCCCTATCATCAACGAAACACAGATAGAACAAAAAAAATCAACAAAAAAAAAATCATCTAACGCCATTATTTCCAAGCGAGAGAATTAACCGAGCGCGGGTGATAAGGTTCCGGTAAGATTTATTCTCAGCAATTGCATGCCGAAACAAGAAAATAAAAGAAGAAATGCTTATTGAGATGTATATTCATATTGTAATTAGTAGTGGCTAGATATTGAAATGCCTATTGAGATGTATATCCATAGTATCTGAATCATTTTGCAAAGGTTCCTTTGAAGCATCAGACAATATCTGTCAAGTTTGATTAAATTCCAATTAGCCTTTAACCAATCATTCTAAAGTTGTTTCCACTAAGTACATCATACATCATTTATTTATTTTAACAAACATAAAACAACCAACACACCCTTTTCGGTATTGCATAATTTAATTGTCTGATACACACTATGAAACATAATTGAGGTATAACTCTTCCATTCTGTATCATCAAAGCCAATTTGGAATAAAAGCCTAATTTGCACATTACGATGAACAAGGATTTCAACATACACCACAAGACTGGATGAAAAGTACGTTCTTTAATTTTCCAATTGTAAGAAAAGTTTTAGTTTCTGACCTGCTTAAAGATCGTAGACTTCCCCGAGTCTCTGGCCCCTTATCAATAAACCAAGACCACAGTTATTAAATAAATAGTCAACTGGTTATATGGTTCTATCAAACTCTCCACTAAAGGAAAATGAACCTCCTCAAGCAATGACATACTCTCCATATAATCGTCCTTTACAAACACATTTTCATCACCAGCACCACCAGTAAGGCAGTACTAACCATCACCACCATAACCATCTATCCCAACACATGGTACCACACCACCACCAGTACTAACCATCACTACCAACACCACGACGTACCCGTTGTTCTATGAGACTATTCAATTCTCAGGTTATACATTTGCAAATAATGAATAAATAGAACCGGATATACTACCGTCTTTCTAGCGTCGGTCGTTGCATTCACAAATCTAATTTCAAGTAAGGAAGTCAAACGCACAAAGAAAATTCAACAAACTCCAACCACCATCAGGTCCATCACCAATTACACAAACTGAAAGTTAAGCTTATAAAAAAAAGATGGCACCCACCATTACTAAACACCAGGTCACCATAAAACAAGAATAACTCAAATTTAAGCTTATAAAAATCAAATGTTCACCCTCCACCATTCACCACCACCATTAAACAAGAATAACTCAATTTTAAGCTTATAAACAACAACTGTTACCCACCACCACCACTTAACAAGAATAACTCAAATTTTATTATAACTAAAAAATATCACCCACCACCACCAATAACACAAAAACTGAAATCTAAGCTTATAAACAACAAATGTCACTCACCACCTCCACCACTATCACAAAAATAACAAAACTGAATTTAAGCTTATAAACAAAAATTAACAAAAAGGATACACATGTTTCCCAGAGAGAATAATTAAAATATCTTTAGCTTGTACAACAGTTGCAGCCGCATACCTCATTTTATCTATCAAACAAACATACAAAGATTGAACCAAAATATAAATACTCAATGTCAGAATAAAGTGAACTGCTAAAAACCCAAATTTGACACACAAAAATACAAATCCAGAGCACAAAATATATAGTGGACGGGAAAAAAAAAGAAATCCAGAGATCCAACAAACAAATCTTAAAGGATACGAGTTTTAAAGTGAAAGATCTAAAACATACCATCTCTTTTGAGGGTTTTGAAATAATAACTAAGATGACAACAACAACTAATATTTTGTTTTTCAATCTTGATAGATCTATGAATCAGGTATAAAAACCTAACCTTATTATTCACAGATCCATCGGGATTGAAAACCAAAAACAAATACTAAATTTCGGGTTTTATACGAGATTCTTCTGCTTACAATCTCATGGGTACTTGAATCTTCTTTTCTGGGTTTTAAAATAAAGATTAAATTTTGTTTCTAGGGTTTATAAAATCATGGATAGTGAAACTGTAAAAACTACATGAGATTAGGGTTTTTCACATCTGGGATAAAATTGATTAATGCTGAAGGAAATAGATCTGATTTCTAATATTGATTTATGGTAACTTAAGGTTCTGATTTGTTTGTTGAAGGATAAAAGAGAAAACTGAGAGTTGAAGGATAAAAAGAAAACTCAGGCTTGTAGTTGTATGGTATTATTTTACTCTGAGGAAGTAAAACAATATATTAATTAAATAAAAGAAATAAAGAACTACTCCCTCCGTTTCTGGAAAAGTGTTACTATCACTTTTTCATTTTAGCCTAAAAATAGCCCAATTTGAAAAAGTGATAGTAACTCTTTTCCTGAAACGGAGGTAGTAGTATTTTGTCTTAAGTTAAAACACCTCAAATAATTGGGGGGAAATAAATGAAGGAAGTTTAAAACCATCTAAAATCAATTCAAATTAAAATTTGTTAAACAATGATTGTGGGGGAAGTTTGAGGGGAAAGATGTGAAGAGAGTATTTTTGGGGGGGATTTTGGGTTTTGGGGGAGTGAAATTTAATTGAAAATGAAAATAAAAACCAAAACCAAAATAATAATCATATATAAATACAAAACCTCCTATTAAACAAAAAAAATACAAGTATGCCATACTTTGAGACATATATAAGTGTATCATAAATGTCTCTTAATTAATTCTAATAATTAGGAATTAAAGCAATACATTTTTTAATTTGAGACGCTTATATGAGTCTTATCATTATCCACATATATAAACGTTTCAAGGAAAAAAACCAATATGTTTCAAAATAGGCCATATGGTATAGTAATTATAGTCTTATTTGACCCTTCAAATTGAAGTTTGGAAGATAAAGTGGCTAGGAAATCAGCATGCCTTACATCGGACAACATGGACCACTACAGCTTCGGAAAAATGAGTTAATAACTTTTGAGCTTCCGATCTATGAGGAGCTAACCTTACCACTTTAAGTGAGTAAACTCCATTTATCTTATTGACTATTAGTTTAGAATCGCCTCTTATTTTCACGTGTGTTACGCCTACTTTCTTCGCTGATGAGAGTCCTAACAAGAAGGCTTCATATTCCGCGGAGTTGTTGGTGCATTTGAACTCAAGCTTGAACGAGTACGAGTAGACTTACCGGTTGGAGACACAGGTACTACGTCATCTCCTCCAATATTATTAATGGGAGTGGCAGAACCATCTAAGTACAATAGTCATGCCTTTTCTTTGACGATCGAAATTTCAAGGAACTCTCAGGTATGTCCTCGTATAATGCGGTTACATCTTCTCCTGGGAAAGATGCTAGTAGATATGCCACCGCTTGTCCCTTGAATGCTTTCGAGGAGACACATGTTATGTCAAATTCTTACATTAGAAGAAACCACTTAGCAGGTCTGCCTATCAGGGCCGGTTTTGCAAGTAGAAATCTGGTGGGATCATCTTTGGTGATCAGCACCACCTTGTTTGAGAGTAAGTAGTGTCTGAACTTCTGAATAACATACACTAGTGATAGACACACCCTCTCTGATTTAGGATATCTGAGATATGAATCTCTTAGTGACCGAATGATGTAATAGATTGGGTACTCAATCCCTTCTTCATCTTCTTGAGCGAGGAGAGCCCTGTAGCGACCTCACTGGAAGATGTATATAGGAGTAGGGGTCGTCTCTGGACTGGAGATCTCATGACAGATGGAGATAATAATAATTGTTGAATTATGGAAAATGGTTTTTGCTTGGTAGAGGTCCAGACATAGTTTGCTCCTTTCTTTAGTAATGGTGTAAAAGATACGACAAATTTAGCTAGCCCGGGATAAAACGTATGATATATGACACTTTCCCCATGAAATTCTTAAGTTCTTTCACAGTCTTTGGTGGGGCATGGTGGTTATGGATTGAGTCTTGACTGGATCCACCTTGATTCTTTATGCCGCCACATGAAATCCAAGGAATTTACCAGAGGAGACACCGAATGCGCACTTCAAAGGGTTCATCTGCAGTTTGTATTCACGGCACCTCTCAAAGACTTGTCGTAAAACTTCCAGATGGGCTTCTCGTGTCTTATATTTGACAACCATGTCAGCAACTTAATCTTCCTCTTGCTTGTGCATCATTTCATGAAAGATTGTTGTCATGGATCGCTGGTAAGTACCACCGGCATTCTTCAAGCCAAAAGGCATTACAGTGTAATAAAAGTTTCTGATGGGAGTCTGAAATGTAGTTTTGCTGGCGTCGTGCTCATACATCTTTATTTGATTATAAACGTTGTAACTATCCATAAATGAGAACATACGGTATCCACTAGTCGCATCCACAAGCATATCTATGTTGGGGAGTGGGAAGTTATCCTTGGGACAATATTTGTTCAGGTTCCTGAAATCAACACAACATCTAATTTGACAGTTCTTCTTCTTGACAGGTAGCACATTGTCCAACCAGGTAGGGTGTTGAATAGGTTTGATGAAGCTAGTCGTGAGTAGCTTCTAGATTTCGATCTTGATCTTCTCGTCAACTTCATGTTTGAACTATCTCGTTTGTTGCTTGAAAAGCATGGAACCGAGAGTTATATGTAAGTGATGAGTGACCAGCTTGTCATCAAAACCTGGCATTTCTTCATAAGTCCAGACAAACACATCTTGGTAATCCTTAATAAGTCGCACAAGTCCTTCCCGTTCTTCCAATGATAGGGTGGAGCTGATGGATACATTCCCTGGGACTTTTTTTATCCCGATGTTTGCAATCTCAAGAGCGTCTGTGGTGGATTCAGTACCATCTTGTAGTTGTCGTGGAGCATCTTGAATTTCATCTCCACTAGGCTTTGTGTTATGATTATATTCTGTACGGGAGACCCTCCACTAGTCTCCCATGTTAATTGCTAACATCGACGGTAAAGTTAGACAATCCTTCCTTCGGCATCGTAACTTTTCATAAAATTATGCTCCCTATTTCCATGAGCGTGACTTGGTGCATTGGTAGTCATGAAAGAATCGTTATTAAAATCAGTAGAGAGATTTATTTCCCAAAATTTAGCTCTTTCTCTAGACACGGACAGTTCCCTGTCAGATTTCTCAAAAGTCGTCTAGCTAGGTAGCGGTGTTCAGTGGATTTTGCCAGAGAAATTGAGCGCATCGTTCTTTGATTCGAAGAATTCGGTACCACAAACTGGAGCATAAGGAGATTACGATGATGGGATCCTAATTACCCTCTCGTTCAGCATAGTATTCATGCATTGATGATTATTCGAAGGGACGACCTTATTTTCATGAAGCCACGGTCTTCCCAATACCATATGATATTCAGGCTCCTTCTCAATGACATTGAATTTCACTTTCGATCGGATAGGTTCCACTTTGAGCCCTAAGAAACATGTCCATAGATGCTGGTGTGGTTCCCTTCAAAATCTTTTATCACAATAGGACAGTGCACGATCTTGTTTGGTCGTACCTTGGCGGTCTTGAGCGTCTTGAGAGTGATTATATTGGCCGCAACGCCTGTATCGACAAGCGCTCTACGAAATTCAAATTCTTTGAGATAAGAAGTCATGTAAAAGGCTCGATTATGCCCTTCTTCAGCCATCATGTATTCTTTGGTGAATGTAACGTTGATCACAGAAAGGTTAGGTGACGCAGGTACTTCGGTTGCCTTTTCGGAGAGCTGGGTCAGATACGTATTAGTAGCAACACGGTTCAGGGAAGAAAATACGTCTCTACATTGGATCTTTAAGAACTGTATAAGTTTGCATAAGTTTTCCACCAGGAGGTTAGATTCTTGATTTAATGGCTTCTCACAGGTGGTAAAGCTCCTGATGTGATGGGAAGGGGACACACTCGTTTGGGGAAGAGTCTCCAATTCCAGGGACGGTAGGTCTTCCCTGAAAACGACATTGTATCACAATTCCTCTGTCAATCGATGAAAGAAATCAAGAATGAGGTTTTTTGAGTCTTCCAGCCTTGCCAGAGTTCTTGACATAAATTCTTGTCTCCTCTCAAGCTCATCCATCATGAGTGGTGTTGGATCTGGAGCGTTTCTAATTTCCCTCACGTTGTTAGAGCGAAGATCATTAGAAGCGCAGTTGATTGTAGGAGGAGCACCCTTAGGGAGGTAACCATTGGTACAAAAAGAGTTGGAATTAGGATCAGTGATTGTAAGATCTATCCTGAGACCGACCATTTTGAATAATTGAGAAATTGAACTTTGTAACAAAGAGGTTGATCTCCCGATGTGGTCGTCAATTGTTTTAGGGTGAAAAAAGTGTACTGCAGAATAGTACTTTTAGGTAGGTTCGAAAGATCAAACTCGAAAATGACGAGCCTTAACCAAGAAATAACTGTTCATTTCCTGCTTCGATCACAAAGGTGAAGAAGATTGGGTAGGTCTTAGGGGAAGGAAGCAAAAAAGGTTGAGAAATCTCAGTGTGATGAGTAACTATAGTGTGTGATAAAGAATGGATTATCTCTGGGATAAATCGCTAATTCTGTATATCTTGTATCTTAGTTCACTCTGTTCTGGTTTCGAATAGATGAAGTCACCTATTTATAGTTTAGTGGAGACACACTGATTTTTCATAAGTGGTGGAAGTTAGACAAGAAGTGGAGGAGTAACGATTGTGGCGATTGTACTGGAGTCAGGTCCAAAAAATAGGGAGGACTTGAATGACCACTACTCCTCGTGCTCTTAACTGTCTTGTTACTATCCCACTAGTTGTTACCTTCTTGTTCGTGGATATGTTGCCATAACGCACGATTATCGTAGACCGCCAGACCAATACCCCATTGAGAATCCCCACATGTGTTGTATTTGATATCTTATGGAAATAGTGGAGCCGTGGGCTTCCACTCTGTTTTCTGTCAAGTCAGTAGCTTGTTAAGTCAGTTTGCGTAACTCACTAGTTTGATAATGAGACTGATAGTGTCGAGTCTGGTAAGTTTAATGGTCATGTACTAGCTTAGGACCAGCGTGGCATATTTTAATGGATAAATATCAACTTAGAAGTGACGTGGCATAAATCTGGAAAACTGCTGTTGTGTTGTATTTTTCAGAAACTTATGCAAAAGGCTTGTCGAGAACCCATATAATGTTGGCGCTGGCATTAGGCGAGCGTAAATAGTGACGCCTCCCTGTGGTGCGTCTTAGGAGTAGGTTGACGCTGGCACTAGGCCAGTGCCTCAAAACCTAGTGATGCATCCCTCGGGACGCGTCTCAAAAGTATGTTGCCACTAGCACTAAGAGGATAGTGATGCGTCCCTATGAGCATCATAAAATTAGGTTGGCGCTTGCTCAAGCCAGCGCCTTTTATCCCCAGGGACGCGTCTCAAAAGTAGGCTAGCGTTGGCTTGAGCCAGCGCCTTAGAAGATGGTGAAGTGTCCCTGGGGACGCGTCTCAAAAGTAGGTGGGGGCTGGCTATTGTTAGCACCTTAGGATCTAGTTACGGTTTCGCCAGCACCACTGAATTGTGGCACTTCTCTAGGGTGCGTCTCACTCAAGCTAGCATGTTCTATTTTGCAAAGCGTCTCTGAGGCATTGCTCGGTAACGTTTCCAGGAGTAATGATACATGATTTTTGGCACGTAATGGACATATTTTTGTGTCTAATTTGTCCGCAATTATCTATTTTGTTAGTGCTCGATTTTGTACTTATTGTGTGATTTTATGTGTTTGTAGGTATTTTTGGGAATAAAAGTTTGTGGAAAAATTGGCTTAATTAGTGATAAAAGCACCCGAGAAAAAATTACTAAAGGCACCTGCATTTTGGGATAAAACCCATGAGTTCTGATAAAGGCACCTGCATTTTGGATTGGGGCCCCCTTTCTTATTTCAAAAACCCAAAAATGGCGGGAGCCTTTCTGACGTGTGAAGAGAGTTTCTGATTGTTTTCAAAGCGGAATTTTATGGAGTTTAAAGTCTGTTTGGATATCTAAAAGGGAAAAGTAATCAAAGGAGGTTAAAAACACATCATAGGAAAGAGTTTCATGCCGTAAAACTTGGTTGGAAACACGTTTGCAGCAGGAGAGTGAATTGGTTTCGGATTCGGATTAACTCGAGTTTTGATCTATTTTGGAGAGTTTTTTTTAATCCTTACGAATCAGGAAAAGATATTAGGTTTACAAAACCTATAAATAGCACAACAGATCGAAGACAGAAGGGGGAGAGTTTTGGCCGTAAAACAAGATGAAGGAATTCTCTTTGAGATTCCTTGCTCCTGTGGTGTAAAAAAAGGTTGTATCAAGTCACAAAAGAGATTAGGAATGTTGGGTCGAGCTCAGGAAGCTAAACAGAACAAAGAAAATTAATTTAGGAACTTTCTGTATTGTTGATGCTGCTGAAGAAGACGTAAAGAACAAAGAAAAGGCAACGGTTTCTTCAACCCATCAGCAACGTTTATCTTCAGCTGCAACGGTTTATTCAACCCATCAGCAACATTTATCTTCAGCTTCACAACATTTATCTTCAGCTTCATTGAATCAGTTAATCTGTAACGCCCAGAAAATGTTGCAGATTTCTTATTTTATTATTTTTAGTTTCTTTTCTTCTTCTCAAGCACTTGTGAGCCATGTACCAATCTTTTGAGAGTTTTTTGAGCATGATGATCTAAACCCAACCACTGGGACGACGGAGGAAGCCATTTTTCCAATAATAAAGTGGTATATTTTATTTTATTAATTTTTTGCAATTCTTTTATGATTATTTGCTTTGAATTAAATTTGAAAAAACGATTTTTATCAATTAATTGTGTTTTCTTTTGATGGGTCATGCTTAGTTTAGAGCTATTGATGTCTCATACTTTTGATTTACAACTATTATTTTGAAAATCTAACTTTGGCAATATTTTGAATCAATTGAATATATAAATTGCAAGATAATTATTAATGCTAAATTACTTGAAAAATTGGCTAATGGTGGAATCCTTATTCTTAGTTCTTTCCATAATTTAAATTCAATTTTAATTTGATCTTATTTATTTTTAGTATTAAAAATTAGGTTTAAAAATCAAATCTTTACAAGTCTGAGTATCGAATCTTTTACCACTATTTCTAAAAAACATCAAATTTTGGTGCCACCAACGCGGACTTGTCTTTAGGTTTAGAGTTTTAGATTTATTTTTTAGGTTTTTATTTTTGTTTTTAGTATTATTTTTACTTTGTTCTATTTTACGTTTCTTTGGGTATTTATCTTTTTGCTACAGGTTTTGGATTTTGGATTAAAAGGAAATTGAACCAAAGACTATGGTGATTAAAGACTTGTAGTTAAATTTAAAGCTAAAAGAACGGAAAAGAAAACAAAAAAATTTATTTTTAATTTTTTTTTTTTTATTTGTTAGATTTTATTTGACTCGACTACAACCGATTCATCCTCCGTCTGGTATGGGAGGTAAGACTCGATCAACCCACGAATCCCCTGCAAGTGGGTTTACTGTATTCCTTCGTATGCATATATGTTGAGGAACTGAACGGACTTAGTTTTCTAGTAAATGGAAAGAACTTGCCATACAAGATAGGACTCGGATTTCATCATCGTTTCCTTCTTTCCCGCTTTAGGAACACGTTACCAAACGCGAACCTAAGCTTAAAATTTTGACTAGAAAGAGACCGATAGGGTAAAGAGCTTATAGGAAAGTCATTCAAAAGGATTGTATTGTTTATTATGTTAGCCTAACCCAAATTTCAGGAAGAAGTTTTAAGTTGATTAGAGCCGCCTTGTAACCCAAGGAAACATTGCCAAAGAGACAGTGTTATCAAAGCTTCTTAGAGATTATCCTGTTTCTATTGGACTTAATTTAATTCGGATCGTTCTAAGAGGTTTGCTAAAACTGTAACTAGTTGCCTTTTGAAAATATAGAAGTTGTTCTAGAAACAATCTAAGTGGATCCATCATGATTTTTGTTTGCTAGATTCAATAGGTTTTATTTGGTTGAGTCAGCCTTGTTTGTGTATGTTTAGAACCCCCTTCCTGTTAGGATTTATTTTCTTAGATTTTTTGTAAATATATTAGGAAATTTTTGTCAGAAAATGTCGAACTGGTATTATGAGGACCAATACAATAAATATCCAACTGAATTTCAAAATAGACATTATACGTACTATCAACATGGTGTGGATAATAGTCAGGACCACCATCAACCTTTTGGAGGTTATTGCTCATACCAGGGTGATCCCAATTATTATTCATATACACACCCGCCATATGAACATGAAACTGAGCAAAATTCTAGTTCTTTTTCTTTGAGGGATGCCCTAAAGCAGATGCAATCTAGTACTCCCTATGATAACCCAAATCCTTCTCTAAAAGAATCACACGAGCAGTTGCAATCTAGTACTCCTTATGATCCATTTTTTTAGAAGAATCCCTCAAGGAGTTGACTGAGAATACAAAAAGGTTCGGATTAAGTTGGGGGGGAACAATTAGTAGTCCAACTCTTTCTCTAGACAAAACCCTCGAGCAGTTGGCTGAGAATACAAATAGATTTACATTAAGTGTGAATGAAATTCTTGCAAAGAATAATATTGTTCAAAATGATCTTAATTGCCAATATATTGCTACCCTTGATAATTATTCACCTATTCAAGAGGACGAGAATAGAATTGGTAACATTACTTATTTAGACGAGGTTCAAACATCTTCATATTATTATGATGATCAGGATAATATTTATGAAGAACTTGAAATATACAGGCAGATTTATCAGGAATTGTCACTCCAATTGTTCTTCATGATGATAGTGTTATTTCTGGTTCAAATCCAGATAATTTTAATGATTATTCACCTATTCAAAAGGAAGAGGATTTAACTAGAGATACAACTGTTTTAGACGATGTAGAATTTTCTTGTTTTGAAGCCCATAATGGTTTAGAGGAACGTGTTTATGCTGAGAATACTGTTTTAGAGTCCAGCGATTTAGAAACAATAGTCTTAGGTAACAAAGATACACCCGTAGAGATTTTAAATATGAGTGAGGATGCACCACCTGGTTATAACCTAAAAGAAGCAATTGACCATTTTAAAGAATCTGATGATCTAGAAATTAGGAAAATGGTGACTAGTCTATCTAAAGACACTGAAAACTCTAAGTTTGGGGGTGACTATCATTCTCCTTGTGTTTTACCTTTGACTCTTAAAAAGGTCCCTCACTTGGGGCTTGACATTTGTACCTCTACCATTTTACAAGATCATCTTCAAACTATATTTCCTGAGCCTGTTGATGTACAAAAAGTTCAGTTGCTAGAAACCCATCCTATGGTCGATGTAGCTTACCTAGGAAATAATACCAAGATTGACTTTGTTTTCCCACCAAAATATTTTCTTCCATATGTTGGAACATATTAATTTCAAATGTGTCAGTTATTAAGTTTTGAGACTAAGCCTAATTATTTCAGGGAATTAGAATTGACACATTTGTTTAAGAATGATCACCTTCATAGTAGTCAATTGTGTGAGTCAAATCTGATTGACTTTTAGGATCCACATTTATTCAGGTTATTATTATGGGCTTTAAATTTATTAGTTGAGTTTTTCCATACTTTACAACCTGATCCTGTTGATCCTGCCTACGAGGAAATCCATCCCATGAAAATGTTTTATTGAGACCCTTTTATAGAGCCTGAACCTGAACCACAACTAGAATTTGTTGTCTTAAACAGAAAACTAGATAAGGGTGTGCTCGTTTTGTTCATTTTCTTGGACTGTTGAAGTTTCCTTTTATTTGTGATAGCACTATTTGATTTAGATGACCCACATCTGTTCCGACTATTGCTATATGATTTTATAAGGTGAGTAGTCCTTTCTTAGTCTGGCTGAAGACTCTAAACTTAGCACTTCTTGGGAGGTAACCCATGTTCTTGCGACACGGTAATATCTTTCCTTAAATCCTTTCCTTCAATTGGTAACAGTTTCTCCTTGTTCATGTTTTTAATCATTCATCTTTAGAACACTGAGGACAATGTTAGATTTAAGTTTGGGGGTAAGGGAGAAACTTTTAAGTTAAAATATGAAACTCCAAAGTTTAGAAGCTTGTGAGCAATTCGGGATGACACTAACCATTCTAGGTAGATGGAAACTTAGATCTTTTTCTATAGGAATTGGTGTGCCCATTTAAATGGTCTAGTCATAAAAGGACAGAGTTTAGGTGTTAGAAATAACATGATAGTTGTCACCATATCTCATAGTCTATCTCGACCATATCACTTTCTGTTTTTATTTTTATAATTTTTATTTCTCTAAGTGATTTGGTGGGGCACCAGTATCGAATTGTTATCGCCGCCAGGATGAAATAGAGTGTTTAAGATCAAGCCCCATTTTTATATTAAAAAAAATCGAGTATTGACACTTTGATAGCAATATGTGTGTGTTCTCCCTGTCTTTGTCGCCTAAGCAAGCGTGGAATGCAGGATCCATGAGAACTATCATGGAAGATGTTGATAAAGACCATGCGCTTAGATTCAATTTAATCCAATCACGTTGTCAGTACATTAATAAAATTTTTTATTTTTAATAAATTGATCGTTGGGACCCTTGTATATACCAGCTGAGTCGATATTAGTAGTATGATTAAGACCAGTGGGAGCGTGTCTCAATCCATTAGGATTCATCCTGGCACTGAACTTCATACAGATATGGGAAACACCGCTCAACTTAGTCAACATGTGCAAACTTCATTTTGTTTATATCCATCTTCTAAATCTATTCATGTGATTGAACTTTGATATACTTTGAGTATCGTGGTTGAGCACTATCTAAGTAGAGCTTTGTTTTCTTATATATGAATTTTAGTATGCTTGAGTAAAAACTCGTGTACAGCAATTGGACTCATATAAAGTTATGATTCCCATAGACGAAGAATTTAGTATGCCAACTAAATAGCTTGTTTAGTGTTTACCCTCAATCGTTCACATGTAGCTAGGGTTTGGAGTAGAAGTTTTTGTGTGTATACCTCTTGTAAACCCTCATGAGATAAAACTCATATGATAGGAACACTTATGGGTTTAAAGGCTTGTTGCATACGCTAAGTGCAATCGCGATGCTTGCGAAAGTGAGTTAGGATAGTTATTTTATATTTAGATTAGATTTTCTCGAGGAATAGAAAATAATAAGTTTGGGGGTATTTGATATACACATTTTTGTGTCTAATTTGTCCGTAATTATCTATTTTGTTAGTGCCTGATTTTGTACTTATTGTGTGATTTTATTTGTTTTTAGGTATTTTTTGGAAATAAACATTTATAGAAAAAATGGCTTAAAAGTGATAAAAGCACCAGAAAAAAATTACTAAAGGCACCCAGGAGTTATGATAAAGGCACCTGCATTTTGGATTGTGGGCACCCCCTACTTATTTCAAAAACCCGAAAATGGCGGGAGCCTTTCTGACACGTGAAGAGAGTTTCCGATTGTTTTCAGAACCGAATTTTATGGAGTTTAAAGTCTGTTTGGATATCTAAAAGGGAAAAGTAATCAAAGGAGGTTAAAAACACATCATAGGAAAGAGTTTCATGCCGTAAAACTTGGTTGGAAACACTTCTGCAGCCGGAGAGTGAAGCGGTTTAGGATTTGGATTAACTCGAGTTTTGATATTTTTTGGAGAGTTTTTTTTAATCATTATCAAATGAGAGAAGATATTAGGTTTACAAAACCTATAAGTAGCACAACAGATCGAAGACAGAGGGGGGAGAGTTTTGGCCGGAAAATAAGAGGAAGGAATTCTCTTAGAGATTCCTTGCTCCCGTGGTGTAGAAAAAGGTTGTATCAAGTCATTAAAGAGATTAGAAAGGTTGGGTCTAGCTCACGAAGCTAAACAGAGCAAAGAAAATCAATTCAGGAACTTTCTCTGCTGCTACTGCTAAAGAAGACGTGAAGAACAGAGAAAAGGCAACGGTTTCTTCAACCCATCACCAACGTTTATCTTCAAGTTTGCAACGTTTATCTTCAACTGCAACGGTTTATTCAACCCATCAACAACATTTATCTTCAGCTTCGCAACATTTATCTTCAGCTTTATTACAACAGTTAATCTGTAACGCCCAGAAAACGTTGCAGATTTCTTATTTTATTATTTTTAGCTTCTTTTCTTCTTCTCAAGCACTTGTGAGCCATGTACCAATCTTTTGAGAGTGTTTTGAGCATGATGAGCTAAACCCAACCACTGGGACGACGGAGGAAGCCATTTTTCCAATAATAAAGTGGTATATTTTTATTTTATTAATTTTCTGTAATTCTTTTATGATTATTTGCTTTGAATTAAATTTGAAAAAATAATTTTTATCAATTAGTTGTGTTTTATTTTGATGGGTCATGCTTAGTTTAGAGCTATTGATGTCTCATACTTTTGATTTACAATTATTATTTTAAAAATCTAACTTTGACAATATTTTATATCAATTGAATATATGAATTGCAAGATAATTATTAATGTTAAATCACTTGAAAAATTGGTTAATGGTAGAATCCTTAGTTTCAGTTCTTTCCATATTTTCAATTCAATTTTAATTTGATCTTCTTTATTTTTAGTATTAAAAATTAGGTTTAATAATCAAATCTTTACAAGTCTAAGTATCGAATCTTTTACCACTATTTCTAAAACACATCAGCACGTCCTTGAGAACGATGCTAAAGTAGCATATTTTAGGGTCAGGACGGCGAATTGTGACGTGTTTTTTGCTAACAGGGCATTAAGCTGAAATGCGTTTTTGGGGATAAAGCATTATCTATTCCCAGATTTGATAGACGTTATTGAAACAGTGAGGCGTATTCGAGACGAGTTCAAGGAATTCAGTTGTGGAATTTATGCGACTTGAGACTGATTTGATATGGCATAAATATTGTGAATGTAAGAGAAGCTAGCTACACGATCAATTAAGAACGCCTACAGTTATTTACAGAAACTGTATGCTTAATTCACCTTCGGAATATCAGTAGAAATACAATATTTCATGTTTTGATATAAAGCTAAAACTATGTGCATGTACTTTTATCTTCCTACTGCTAGGCAGAGGGCGATATTACAATTATATCCCTTGCCAAAAACTCACCATCTATAAAAGGACATGCCTCTGAATCACCTGAGATTAGCGCGTGGATGTGCTTTTTATCTCATGTAAGTGATTAATGCAGAGGAGGAATCTAGGCGCAAGAAAGAACTGGAGAGGAAGAAGATTGAGAATGAAGAACTCTGGGTCTATCAGCAGAAGCAACACCTACGTATGAATGCAAGGATTGCACAGAAAGAGCGATATGAACGAAATGTTCATGTTGATTGTGTGTCTTCAGATTCAGATGAATACCCTTCTGAATGGGATCCCATTGAGCGTGAAACCTAGGTGTTTCCCCCAAACAAGACCTCAGAGCGATTAGCTCGAGCTGACATTGAACTTGAATGTATTGAAAATGACTATGTTGATAATAAGATGGGCTCTATTGACCCTAAAGATGATGACGATCCCGAAGAAGACTCGGGAGAAGATCCTGACGAAGACCCAAAATAAGATTTTGAAGAAGACTTGTCATAAGAGCAAGAATAGGAGGACGAGCGTGAATCAGATGAAGAGGGTGATGATGAATACGACTCTAATTTTGATTCCTAGACCTATGATTAGACTTCTCATCATACTTCCTTTATCATAGTGCATAGTAGCTTTACTTTCATACTTTAGGTTTCATAGGTATTCTTTCAAAGTTAAACACTTTCATGTTTGACATGGTCGTTTTGATGGAGCCAAGACTTTCTTTAGTACCTTTATTGTTATGAACTCGTATTAATACTTTCATATTTTCTGGGATGACTGAATGAATGAATCTATATACGGGCTTATAAAGGATTTTATCAATTTTCGTCGTCAGAAAAAATTTCTGAAATATAATGCCCACTACTGTAGAATCTTCATAAGATATCAGTTTTTGGCGGTCGACGCTAATATCTTGATCTGAAAAGAATGGTCTACGTTGTATGAGTAAAAGTTCCAGGTCTTGAGCCTATCTGAGGCGTTAAAATGACTTGAGAAAAATTCAGGAAGAATCCAGTAAAATTCTGACAATTTTCAGCTGTAACACTGCCTACCGTTTCGGCCATAACTCTTAGCTCGTTTATCCGATTGACATACCCTTTTAATATGTTGTATAAGATATTTATACAAAACCTTTGGTATATGAATTACTCTTATATTCTTCACTAATTATACCCAACGTTCAAATATGCAGGAGGCAGTGCAAAAACGTTTCTGACGAGATTTTTACAAAACATCTCGTAATGACCGTGGAACACATATTACCACCAAAACAACTTGGTAATGAATGTATATAATAGTAATAGATACTTATTGTGAAACCTATGATCCATGTTCAAATTTTTTATGTTTGGGATACTCTGACAATCTAAGCTCGTAACCTCTCGTCTTTTAGGGAGGAGTAACTTAAGAATAAAGATGAAGTAGTTGATGGGAAAATGAAGATTACCAGAAGCCATGATTTTGACGTAATTCCATTTCCAATTCAGATTCATGGGGTGAGATTCTTTTGACGCATCTGCTGAGCATCATGCTCTATATGATAGTGATGTGCAACGCGGCGGTGTCACAGAAACTACGCCAGTCGGTTGTCTTGGCATAAGCGTTTACTTTGTCCCCTAGTAGGATTTCTTTGGTCGTGTATATCCCCCAACTCAAATGAAGTTTTCAAACCCAGGGGTAAGGTTGAAAGTATGTTATGAGGTTTGAGGCTTAAGATGGAAGAAGTATATTTCTTAGAGAATTGAGCTAGCTTCTGAACGCTCTTTTGATTTTGAATCTTTGTGTGTTTCAGAATATTTGGATATTTCAATTGGTGAATTTTGGTAAGTGATTCTCAAAAGATTTTCTTTTTAAAACAATGATACTTTTACTTGATTTATGGAATTGAAATCTTAACGGTGCGTGCAGAAATATTTGCAAGCCTTTTGGAGGAATTATAAATATTGCAAGAAAACAGGTGAACATTGAAAAGGTAGTAACAAAGGTTTAAACATTGAAACCTTTTGTATGACCTCTACAAAAGGCTCATCCTCTATGGTGATCAACTTGTAATAGCCGCCGAGAGTAGACTTGGAGATTTTGTACGGTCCTTGCCAGTTGGAGGAACGGCGGCACCTCGACGCTTTAAGGACTAAATCTCCCACCTGAAAGACATTAGGTTTGATCATCCTGGTTCTATAAATCTTCTGTTCATAAGGCTGAACTTCTTCCTTAGTATTTCTTGGGTCATATATGAGAGAGAATACTTTTGAGAACTTCGGTGGCTCATCGAGGATGGAGATGGTCCCTACCCACCTGTTAAAGTATTGCGCTGGAATAGCAGTCCACTCATAGCACTTGGCTAAAGAATAATTGATCTTTCCGGAAAAATCCAGTCCCCAATCTTGTGATAAATGAGGAAAATTTAAAGGTATAGAAACAAATTGAGTAAGAGCTACTTGAGTACGATACTATCAATATAAGATAATGTAATCTCAATTTGTGTTTAATCCTTTTCCATGGATTTGAACAATTAATATTCCTCTAAGTATAAGGGTGAGTCCTTATTCACGCCATATCTGTCTTTAGGTGGATGAATTTCTACTCGACGTGGAATGGTTGGTGAAGCTGTCAGGTGAGTTGTTGAACCCTGAAACAATGCACGTCTCAAGATCATGTCATAATTGAGGCTTTCTTTGATAATATGAAACTTGGTTTTTGCTTGAGCGGCTACCACCTTTACTGCGAAAGTGATGTTCCCATAGGAATTTCTGATTGTTCCTTCAGGGTCTCTGACCATCGTTGGTGAGCGCATAGCCTCTTGTCGAGAGATCCATGTGGATTTGAGGGTTTGTATGGTGATAATATTGATATTTATGCCAACGTCAATTAATTATTTTCCAAATTCAACTATGTCGTGCATCGTCCCTGTTGACCACATACTTCAAAGTTGTCTTGATTTGAGTAGAGGTATTCTCAACGGAAGATAAACGTTTTCCAGATATGACATGATTGATAGCATTGAAAATATTATTTGTGTTGCACCTTTGAGAAGTAAACAAGATCGCACATGCACTCTATCAACATAAACTGTTCGATTGATGGGCTCTGTGGAGAGCGTGAAGCTTCTGACAAGTAAGGGATTCTTGTGAATACCTTCAGTCCACAATTGCAGTTCTCACGACTGTATCTTTTCTTTGAAGATGCGTCTCATACCATTAAATTCGTTGGTAGTGTGGTTGAAAAACCGATGAAAACAATAATATTTTGGATCTGTCATTTCCTGAGTTGTTGGTGGGCATCGTACAGGTGGGATATTGATGACTCTATCTTGTATCCATACTTTCAGTAACTCAAGGAATTCTTTCATGGGGAAAGGAAAATCTGGAAAGGTTAGGTTTTTATATCTTACCTTTGTTATTGTTGTGATTGTTTTTATTGCTGTCGTGGAGCTTTGGCCATGCCTTGCGATGGGGTTAACTTTGGAATATTGTCGGGGTCGGGGATGGAGTTGAAGGGAAGCGTTTGTTTTGTGACTCCTGTTAAGACGAAGCTTTCCTATTAGCTCATTCGTTGATGACGATGCCGATCGATGGTTGAATGGTATATTGCTTGTTTACTAGTCGTCGGTTTCCACGAGTATCCCCACGACTTTCTTCTCTTGCAGGCCTTCTTCTCTCCAGTAAGGCAAAAACGGTTGTTGCCGACCGTTTTGTGGCCTCATGTAACTCAGAGAAAGTTTTGAAATCGTAAATTTTCTAAGAGAGAACAATACATATGAATCATACCATTAATGTAGAGTTCCACCAATTGAAGTTATATCACATTCGGGTCATGGCAATCAAGATCCTGAAACCTTAGTCTCTTCAGATAGTAGTTGGGGTGTTTATTATTATTCTAAAACATTCTCCCTAGATATGAAAGAGTGATTTGTTCGCAGAGAAAGAAGTATTTTTATAGAAGGCGTTGACCATATCTCCCCAACTGGAAATGTTGTTGGGAGCGATGTTGTTGTACCACGTGTACTCTCTTCCGGTAAGGGATTTCAAGAATTCCTTGAGGCGTAGCACATGATTGTATTCATGTTCTCCTAGCGATTCCAAGAATCAGGAGACATGCTCACGGGCATTCCCGGTCCCCTCGTACAGTGAGTAAGTAGGAGAGGAGTATACTCTCGGCAATTGGATCCTTTGGATATCGAGCGGATAAGGAGGATGGTGTTGATGAAATGAGAATGGGTCTTCCTTACCATGATTTCGCAAGAGTCTTTGCATATCCTCACGAGTGACAAGATTGGCTTGTTGGATCCTTGGTTGTGGACGATCAGTGAGGACATGAACTTCGGCATCCCCTTGAATTCTTGAAGTGAAAAAAAAAATGTACCCGATGTGGTCGCCAATCGAGAGATCAAAATCGTACAAGACGATCATAAACCAAGGAAGGTTCGTTCACGTCTTGCTTTGGTTACAAAGGTGGAGATGAAGGGTTGATCTTAGGGGAGGGAAGCAGAAAAGGTTGAGAAATCACTATATGATGAAATTGATAGTGTGTAATTGAAGACTAGACTATCTCGAGGATAGATCTATGTTATGTTCTTTCGAATAGATGAAGCCATCTATTTTATAGTCTTGTAGTAAAGAACTAATTTCTCGTAAGTTGTGGAAGTTATGAAAAGATGAAAAAGTGATGATCGTGGAGATTGCGGTGGAGTCATGTCCGCTAAATTAGGAGGATTGTATGACCACTGCTCCCTCGTCCTCTCGACATCTCCTAATTTTCCCACTACTTATAACCTTCTCATAGTGGATATGTTGCCAAATCGCACATTGCAGTAAACCGCCAGATCAATACCCCAATGAGAATCCCCCCATGTGTGACATATTCAATGTCTCGTAGAAAAATAGTAAATCCATGGAACCTTAATCCCTTGGTTCAATAACACCTCTACTGGCTTTGGCGGTACGTTGTACCTACGTCAACAATCTTTTCCATTTTTTCAAATCAAAGTTTTCCTCATAATCCCTGTAGAACACATAGCGTATGAACATTGTATATAGAAAACACCAACACATTATAGATTTAAGTGCTTGGAAAAAATATATTCACTTTTCTCGGTGGGACTTCTTTAGATGACACATTATGAGATTCCCACGTAAATTGAGAAGACATAAACTTTTTCTGAGAAAATAGAGACGCTGGGTGTTTAGTAGAAAGGATCGTCGTTTTTGTACCAGGAGCGTGTTGCTTAAGTCCAGCAGACCCTTTCCAAAAACCTTGCTGCTTTTCGAAGAGAAACAAGTTCCTTCTTCCAATGAAGCTAGCTCGGCGTTGTTGCAGTTGTTGTTCTGAACAAGAATTGCAACTTATTAAAACTAAAAATTTAGGCACATGGTTTAACACACATTGAATATGTTGAATACTTTATTGTAGTTAGTGGATAGGGTTTGTTTGCGCATGGTTAAAAAAATTGCTGAAATCACGAGTCAATATCTTAGTGTATAGGTTTTCGTATGTGAAGTTAGTTATATGCTAGGTGAAGTTAGTTATGTGCTTCCTCAATACACTTCAAGCGAGAGAATGTAATCTATGTGGAAGAGATCTCTCATGTGTGTTGGGTGCAATAATCAAAAAAAAATAATCAAATAAACAAAGGTTGTTGATACTTAGCTCTTAACGGAAGTGATTCGTCAAAGCGGATGAGCTCCTCGTATCTCTGCAACATCAAGATGGTATGTAACAAAACTTTGGAAAAAACAGAGTGAGTCACGTGTTCAACACATTGTCTTTAAGACATAAGCGTACGTCTACACTCAAGAGTGATGCTATAGCCTCCACAGGGCGGATTCCTCTAAGATAAAACACCCTATTACAACTACTACTAGCACTCGTAGTAGATGCTCAACTTGAGCTTGGCAACTCAGAAAAACCCTTCAAGGAAAATCTCAAAAAACTTAAGAAAGATAATAAGAAATTATTATTCTTTTGGTCTCTCCAAAAAATATGGAGAAACCCTTTTTCCTTGGATGTCAAAACAGGTTGAGAAAAGTTTGTTTATATAATCTCTTAATACAACTTAAGAAGTGGAAACTCCCCGATGTGGGACTAAAGTATTTCATTCATAAAAGAAAACAATGGAAAAAACAAAACATGTAAAGTGACCAATAGGTCAGGAGCTCGAACCCAAATAGGCATAATATTTTATATTTTAATAAAAGATTTAAAACTTATTTGTTTAACCATTGTTTTCCAACAATCCCCCACATGAATGAAAACCTTGGTAAAATATGAAAAACACAAATAGATCTTGGTAAACCAACACCCTAAATACCATGACCCGACTTGACTGAACAGACAGATGAAGCGTGCGTGTGTTGAAATCATACTAGCCATTCCAATGTCCTCTCCTTCACACAGAGTGCTGACCCCACGGTCATACTATTAATTGCATAAATCATAATAGTATAGAGAGCTTTCATTTTTAATTTCCCAGAGTGAGACTAAAGGTTCCGTTCACCAAAGTGAAAATGATCCAGTGATCCCTTAGCGACCCTTAGGTCCTAAGTATCAGTAATACCAATACCATAGGAAAAAACATAAAAATCATTTTCTCAAAATGAATTAAATCTTGATGAAAAACTGAAAATCACATAGAAAACAGGAAAATACCATATAGGCAAAGGTGTCCATGAGGTCTTGAACCTTTGCTTAGAGAGAGATTACTGGAACTACTTACTAGAGACAGTGAACGCGATGTCTTGAACTGCTAGCATTTGGTCTAATTCGCGATAACCACCACGCATGATATCTCCAAGGTTGTTGTCAAGCTCTTTCGGTTGTGCTCATTTTGGCCCTGAGCAAATATCCCGTTTCTCAGAATGCTCTAGGGAATCAGCTTCATTCTCATAGGAAGCGTCCCACTTCCACATTCAGATAGCTGAACTCTATCAAGAGTGTTTACTGCTACACCCCACTTCAGTCTTAAATTGAAATTATAGAAACTCATTAAAACTTATTAAAATTCATCCTTCACATGCAGTCACACTATCACGTCTACACCATAGGGAATGGACAGAGAATAAAATTCTCTGATAGTGTTTCCGTTAACCCACCACAAACTAGTTGTCTCATTCAAAACCTTGATCTTGGGATCTCCATTCAACAAGGTTGAGTATCCTTCATGGCAAGTTTATTTAATGAGCTTAAGCCCCATCCCCCTTGATGCAATAACAAACTATCTCTCTAAATTATCTTTTCGTCATAGGATCCACTGATTTTTCTCTTGACTTCGCTAAGTCAACAAAAATCATTTCATTAGAGAGTAGTTGTCTTACCGAATTAGCCTTCTCCGGGTTTGTCTAGACTTTTCCATTGCTCATTTACTTTAGACTCACATAGTCAATTGAGTTTCAGCAATGGTGGCCACAAGTTTCGGTCACAGAAGAATGTCTTCAAAAAAAGAATTTAACAATTCAACTTCCTCTCATACTTTAATTTAAGCGAGCAAACTCTGAATTCATCTTAGTGGAGTTCCTCATGCTTGTTGGATTATTTCCAACTACTTATACAACTTAAGAGGGTGCACACATAGGCTTAGACTCTCGAAAGCCTGAAATCACAACATCTCTTAAGGTCAGTGCAACATGTATCATGCGTATACACAAATTAAAATGTACCTTAAGTATTCCAATTTATGATCAGATCATCGAGTTTGATTCTTTTGGGTTCACAAGTGTATTGTACACCTAACTACACATTCACAACACATATTAAACACATCGAGTTTGATAAAGACCATTTACTTTAGAATTTCTTCTGGTTCCATTTGATCTTTTAGATCATGCATGTAAACAACAACTTAGTTTTTCAATCAAATCGTCAACATCACATGTTTCATACATATCGGTGGTTGTCAATTAATAAAGCATATAGAGGCATATACAAAATACTTGTGTGTATTATCCACTAGTACAGTCATTACAGTTTCCTCCAAAGGTTAGTGCAATATATATCGCACATTTAAAATTAAATATGTACCTCAACCATCCTGAATCTCTGGTCCTCTTATCATAGTATCCTTATGATTCTCCAGGATAATGGGGGACATGCAAAGGTCCTTCAAGATAAGAGGTACAAAAACCGTGAACTGCAAACTAAGTGACACCTATTTTACAACACACATTAAACACATTTGACAGAAGTTATATCATCAAAATTTGATTTTGGTTCTTTCTGATCCTTTAGACCACTTCAACAACATATTAGTTTCCTGTCAAACTTTAAACAAAAAAATTTGTTAGCGATTGTAAAACATATAACAAAGGGATGCTAAACATATGCACCTTCAAATGATTTATTGTAAATACACTTATCAAATTTATTAGTGTCACATCACTAGTATTCATCATCGTCACATAACAATATTGCTAGGTCATTGACTTACCGCTTGGTTCAAGTCAAGTATATGTAGGTGTAATCAGTTTGTACCTTTAACCACTAGCGCTAACAAATCTTTAAGGTTTGTTCACCTTTGACTAACCATTTAAGTATACTGCCTCAACATCCATCTAAAGTAGCATACTGACAATAATGGAAAACAATGCCTGACGTAGTAATTTTAGTGTCATGTGAGTATGTGCCAAGAAATCACTACTTTATTCTCTAACAACAATTTCACAAACTCAAGTCTCTGTCTGACTTATTCTATCTAGTGTGAGAATCCGACCTCAGAAAGCTGTTGTCGAGAACTCAACATCCTCAACAATAAAATTTGTTTTATTCAAATATATTTCAATTCAGATCTTACAAATTATCATACTACAGTTCTGGTGATCATATGCAATCATTTGCTAAAAAAATTGACTCTTCATTCTCACCTTAGACCCCCACAATTGAGGTTTACATGGTAGGACACATATAAGTTTAGGGTCTTCTATAAATATGATTGAGAAATCAAACAAACACTTCTTTCCATCTTATACCCCCACATTTGAGGCATAAGGGCCCCCACGATTATCAGGATTTCTCAACATAAGAAACTACAATTATGTATCCTTTAGGTTGCATCTAACTAAGACACACCATATAATGGTACTCTATACCAACATTCTGATATAACATGTTCATGTATTCATTCTCAATTCATTGACGATTTTCCCTTTTATCTACTATTGTCTTGTTCTATTAAGCTAACATTCAAAGCATCACAAGACCATATTTCTAAGTATAACATTTCATAGTAACTTAGGTAGATAGCATTTGACACTAGTTTTAAATCGCAATGCACATATTGAAAATGATATAATATTTGATTAATGTCCATACCTGACAAGCCTTGCACATCATTACCTATTTCTTAAATTATTTTGATAGTTGAGTTGTTCATGAAAATTCTTTTGCATCTTTCCCATTCTTGGTAGAAGACAAAACATGTCTTTTCTGGAGCACACGTTCCAGCACTTACGGCATTTACTAACCAATTCTTTTTATCATCTCCACTGAAAAGTAAAATTACTTAACACAGAAAGAATGTCAATTGTTCCATTCAAATTTGAATAAACAATTTTATATTACGAGGAGATAAGCACACAACTAAAAACAGAAGTTATCACAAATTAGCACCAATCTATCATTCAATTTAAGATGATAAAACTTCTTCCCAACTAGGATTCAATAAATTGGTTGATACTCTGGTTCAACGTAGGTAATATCAAATTATCAATAGATAATAAGTGTTCATCTTATCAAAATGTTTATTACCAAAATATAGTTATCAAGTTACTTAAGTTTCTCTCCACATTAGACTATCACAATCATCAATAAGTAACGAAATTTGGTAATAAAACACCCAAACACTTTTGTTTACGTACATATCAATTAAAACACATTTGTTCGTTTAACCTTCTTATTGTACTAGTTACTAAAAGATACTTTATACCTCACTATCCATATGACTATGGTACACTAGTATATTATGATTCTCATATTTTCAACAAAAGGTAATATATTAGAAATGATATAGAAATCACCATTGAAATTGCTAATGCACAATTATTAACCAATCATGTGATTCACGCCAATTGATACTACACAAAGCATATATAATCAAAGTGATTTATAACATAATGCACAGTTCATACACAGTTGATTCAACATCTCATTATTTATTAGCAATGTGATATTAATCTAACACATAAGAGATTATCACTTTAAGTCACAAAAATCAATTTGTTACTTGCTCTAATTTGTTTATGAGAAATATTTCAACTAAATTAAAATATCAAGTCTATTATGGATAAAAGCACTCACTAGTATAGGTTTTCATATTATATCCAAGGTGACAAAGTACCACTATAAATGGTTGCAAGATCTCATACTAATCTAGAGCTTAGATACAATTATTGATATTTTGGACAAACATGCACAACATCTTTGCAAATACCATATCTCACAAACCAAAAGTCCGAATCAAAAAATTAAATATGAGTTTTGAAGATAACATCTAGATCATCATTTCAAAAAACTCATAGTTATGTCAGAAAAACTAATTTAGTCAACAATATTTTTCTGCCCGTCAGAATTTTTCAAGAACGTTTCTCAGTTTTGTAAAATATCTAAAAAATACTTTTACAACTCCAAAAATTCTGAATTTTGGTGTGGTTAACTATCAAGGTATCTATTATACTCTGTTAAAAGGATGTATCGAAATTACTTCTAATTTAAGAGATATACTTGAAACTCTACAGCTGCCCAGAAAACTCAATTTTATTTTTTCACTTCAAAATTAACATCGTTAATTTTCTAATATGATATGAACGTCAACGATTCACAGATCGATCATTTATTTATAATTTTTACTAAATAAAATGTCTTAAGATTGTTGAGTGCAATAATCAAAAATAAAGAAAATCAAATAAATAAAGGTTGTTGATACTTAGCTCTTAACGGAAGTAATTCGTCAAAACGGATGACCTCCTCGTATCTCTGCAACATCAAGATGGTATGTAACAAAACTCTGGAAAAACAGAGTTAGTCACGTGTTCAACACGTTGTCCTTAAGACATTAACGTACGGCTACACTCAAGAGTGATGCTATAGCCTCCACAGGGCGGATGCCTCGAGGATAAAACACCCTACTATACCTACTACTAGTACTCGTAGTAGATGCTCAACTTGAGCTTGGCAACTCAGAAAAACCCTTCAAGAAAAATCTTAAAAAACTTAAGAAAGATAATAAGAAATTATTATTCTTTTTTTCTTTCCAAAAATATAGAGAAATCTTTTTTCCTTGGATGTCAAAATAAGTTGAGAAGTTTATTTATATAATCTCTTAATACAACTTAAGAAGTGGAAACTCCCCAATGTAGGATTAAAGTGTTTCATTTATAAAAAAAACAAAAGAAAAACCAAAACATATAAAGTGACCAATAGGTCAGGAACTCGAACCTAAATAGAAATAATATTTTATATTTTAATAAAATATTTAAAACTCATTTATTTAACCATTGTTTTCCAACAATGTGTATGTATGAAAATGTGATGATGTATGTGATGTTCCGTCATCAAAGCATATAAAGTCTAATCGCTACTGTGAGAACTTCTTATCTATAGGTATTGTTGTTGCTATATAATGGTCTGATCCCTAAATTGATTCAATGGAATTAAGTAGAGAAAGTGCTGTATGTTCTTCACGGTCAAAAGATTTATTTTGCTGATAATCAAGTTTTTGTGACTTGGCATACTTTAGTCAAATTCCATTTAGGTTTAATATTAACATTGGAGTCATTTATTTCATCATCACTCGACTCTAATGTGAACCATACATATCAAATGACTCCATGCAGTGCATAGCTAAACTAGATAAGAACGATTATCATGCCTAAACCTAAACTTCACCAAGTTAGGGTTTTAGGAACCTTTAGCATTGGCAGTCTACTTGATTTTGAACGACACCACTTACTAACAGAGATGAATAATTTGATAGATACCAATTAAACTGTGCAATGCATGGGCATCCAACTAGTTTAACTTCGGTTGGCAAACAAAAAAAAAATCAAACTCAACATGCGAAAAGGCACTGGAGGTTCAAGTAAGATACGACGTCTAAACTATCGGACTTGGTGGACTTGCGTCTGTCTTAAAAAAAAAAATACTTAATAATCTGATGATGCAAATACCCTTAAAACACATAGGAGATGTTCAAAACACTAGAGGGGTTTATCCAAAATTCCTAGTGACTAAATAGTTGGTTAGAGGGTGTCCTAAGAAAATAATAGATGCCTAAGTTACCCTCCATCTAAAATAAAAACCTAATTTCATTTCAACCTAATAGCGGTGATGGTAATCAACAACAACCCGACCAACAGATTGATCCTCATCAACACTTCAATCAAGAAATCCAAGAACAAATCGGTGCACAATTTCGAAATCCTCAACACCTATGCATGGTTTTTGTTAGGTATGATACGACAAACTCATTTTTTTTTTCTCTTTTGTGTTTGAAAAGTGTTAAATTGATTGAAATCAATGAAAAAATTATGTTTGCAGAACTATTTACGGTTAGGAGTTCTTAATTTCTAAATGTAATATAAATCACTGAAGCTGTTACGGTTAGGAAATTAGATCTCCTAACTATAAATTAAAAAAATATATATATTTGCATGTGATGTTAACCATAAACCAATTTACGGTTTGGTTCGATTCTTTAAAAGCTAACCGTAAAAAAACGAGTCTGATTTTGTGCACACTCCTTAACGAGTGTGCACGTAACATTTTAATCTCCACCGTTGATATAATTTAGAGAGTTATGTAATGAGGGTCGAGATTCTAATTATGGAGGATGGAGGGTAATGAGGCCATCAGGGGCCATCAGTTAACTAATCAACTAATCAAATGAACATGTCAAATATACACTTTTTAGATGAGTGTGAACATAATTAGACTCCACCAATCAAATGAATATGTGTTATATTTTTTTTTCAAGTTTTTTCACGGCTAGATTTATCGACCGTAATATTTTTACGGTTTGGTTCGTTACTTTAATGGCTAACCGTAAAAAATCCTGGAACTTAAAATCTTTGTCCAAATGCCTTTACAGCTTGGTTAGTGTTGATCAAACAAGTCGTAATTTGTTTACGGTTGAATTTTCCTCTGTTTGACCCAGTTACGGTTAGGAGTTCATTCTCACCTAACCATAAATTTGTCTTACGGTTGGTTAGGAAGGGAAAAACCCATCATTAGATATGTAAAATTTGGTTTCTCTATCATATAAAGATTCACCCATCTTAAATTTCTCACTGAAATCACTCAAGTTGGTTGAACGAAAAAATCTCTCATTCTTTTCTTCCCACCAAAACAACACACTTAATTTAATTTGGTTTCACTAATGATAAAAGAAATTCATAATCTAATCTATTAACTAATTAGACAACTACCACTAATTAAATAAGAATATTTAATCATTATGAAAATATTTGGGATACGGGTTTTTTATTTTACTAATTGATGTTGCCAACAGCCCCTTTACAAAGTTTCCTTAATAGACGAACCTTTCCCATTGGAATTCTTTTTCTTCTGCTTTACCTTGTATCAAGTACCAGGAGCAAATCAAATAGGTTTGTTCAGTAGGTGCTTCCTACGTCAGGTAGTTCAAGAAGCAAGCCTAACGATACATGCCTTTTAGTAGCTACCCATGCCCAAAACGAGGCCCAGTGTCCAAACAATTGCATTTTCAGTGGGGCCTCCCTTGTACAGGTTCTCACTCTTGAGCGTGAGACAGAACAAAGGGTTCCCAGAATCATTAAAAAAAAACTCAGACATTTATGAGTTTATATTAATCATCTAAAGCAGTTACAATTAGCACTGAGTTATTGAAATTCTGAGCCATTCCTTTTGTATTGACATTTTCAACGATGATGACGTTACTCAAGTAATTTGTGTGCAACTTCCTCCCCATCAAATATTATACTTTAGCGCCAAGGAAAGACTGGCAGAGAAAAGCTTAAGTTCAGTACAGTTGAGCAGAAAATTCCATCATTCACCAAGATGGAGAGAATAACAGTATGTAAGCTTAAAATATGAATATATATCAAAAGCAAGAGACAGTACACAACCACCATGATTACAATTACTACTAGTCAAAGAATCTGACAGACTACATTACCTTTGTCGGAGGTGTGCCAGGGTTGGTTGTAGTGGTACTTCCAAAGTTAAACTTGAATTTTTTTTCAGCAGGCTTTAGTACTTGGAAAGAGCACATTAGGGTCTCATCCACACTCATCATGGCACCTGCATTATCAAACTCACCGCAGTAGTTAGGTGCTGAAAATACTGTCACGAGTTGCCGATTAGCAAAGAACTCATACCCATCTTCCACAACCTGTACAATAAACAGAGTGTATCCGAATCAGTTTTAGATTTACTGAAAGTCATATTCCTGAATGACAAGCATAAAACAGCCAGAATAAAAATATAAACCTGATGAGCACGGCAAATAAGGTCTAGTTCCTGCTTCCGAAGAAACTCTGTCATTTTATCAGCACCAAAGGTGTATGAAACTCCTCTATCATTCATCCCCCAACCTTTAACATCTTTACTGGGATCTGACCAAAGAAGATCGCAAAGCAAACCTATGTCAGGGACATCAGTTGGACGTTGTATATCACGAATTTGATCCAAATTTATGTAGGTCAGGAGAAAGACCCCCATGCATGCACAAAATCTTTTCATCAACGAGGGCAGCTACAGGTAGGCAGTTAAAACAATCTGTGAAGACTTTCCACAACCTCACGTTGAATCTTCTCTTGCATTCATCATAAAACCCATATATACGGTTTATCGACGCACATTCATGATTGCCTCTCAAAAGGAAAAAGTTCTCTGGATACTTTATTTTATAAGCAAGTAAAAGGCATACAGTTTCCAGGCTTTGCTTGCCCCTATCCACATAATCCCCCAAGAATAAGTAGTTAGCCTTAGGTGGTACTCCGCCATATTCAAACAGCCGTAAGAGATCAGAATATTGGCCATGAACATCACCTGCACAAACGGACAACATTTTAGATGGTCAGCTAATATAACAAAAAAAACTCTAATGTTTCTTGTTCGTTGTGCGGTGTCCAAATTTCTCGTTATTAGAAAAGAAATTAAATGTTGAGTTAATCGAATTATAAGATCAAAAAATGAATTTGAAGTCCATGTTTCAAAATCAGTGAGCAGATTGGTGCTAAATAAAAAACTGGCATAAACAACACTATGCAAAATCATGAATGTGTGGGGGTGCTCACTGGTTACTCCAGTCTTGAGGGTGTTGAGAGTTCAAGACACAGAATGCTTATTTGCATCCAAAAAATTGTGGTTCTCATTAATGCAAGTTACACAGATATATTATAATGCACACACTACAAGCTTTGCGGCCACTCAGCTACAGTTATACAACTATAAACCACATTGTTTGTGAAGCAGTATAGGTGCTTTAATGCTTTTAGACATTGTACGCTTTATTTTATAAACTAAACTATTATTAGTGCCACATGATAAAAAAAAATTTAATGAGGCATACAATGGTTAAGTGAACGGCATTTATTTGATGTTTTACATGTGTGGTCAATAAAGTCAACAGGAATATCTTGTTAGCGCCTGATGTTTTGGCTGGTCATAGCCCTCTCACTAGTATGATTCTGCTTCCATTATTAATAAAGATTCACTAAACCCTCTTCTGCTAGATAATATAAAACACGAAAAATCACAGTCCATTCAACAAAGATCAAAGACTAGTAAGGAGGAAGGATTTTCCAACTTCTCACACGCAGGGAGTATCTGCATATTCAGGATTCAACAACCACAGGTTCATACACCAAACATTACATAGTTCGCACAGCCATGGTCCATAGACTATGAACTGATAGAATCACAGAGAGCGGTAGAAGGCCAAACCTTTTAATAAGCATGAAAAACCCATGAAGTTCTTATATAATAACTCAAGAGTTAAAACCCAATATATGCCGAATCACAAGGAACAATCTAAAGACTATTCACATCTAAAGGTATGTAGGAGAAAACAACACACCATTTTGATATCTCAACCACGATGTCTAACACGACAAGTTCCCTGGCCTAACCACACTAGACGAGGCTCACTCAGTACAACAGCACAAACTAAGCATATGATACCAGACACTGGTTTTCCTATATTGAGGTTTGTCTACATGACGACACTAAACGGAGTCAACCCAGAAGGGTCATTCATATTACAAGAGCTTTATGCATCATTAAACACAAAATTTCTCAGGTCTTTCACTAATAATCCACTATATGGTGGCTTAATTGAATAAAGTTAACAATCCAAGTACACATGAAGTCCTTGTCCAAGTGAGACTAGAAGTTTTAAGGCTTTTCAGTCAAGGGACATTATTGCATACTGGACATGAGCGTCAAGATGAAATGCAATTGCGTCAAGCAAAATGAACTTCCAGGTGCAGATTATGTAACAAACAAATAAAAAACCACAATGCACAGTTCAATAAAAAGAAGACAAACAGATGTTATCAGCATAGAAGACTGGATCAATTGCAACAACCAAAAGACTTCCATCATCAAGTGATGCAAATCATAAGCTGGATTAGGGGTCTAATTACATAACCAAAACTTTCAAAGTAATACTACCTCTGTCCCAAGAAAATTGATACTTTCACTTTTTCATTTTTGCCTAAGTATCACTTTTCTTAAGACGGAGTACAATTTAGTTTGTAATTTTGTTCCCATACAGAAAAGGCATTAGAATCACTCCCTAGTTAACAGTGTTTTCTTAGCTGCAGTTGAACAGTAATCAAAACCCATTTCAGATAATCACTAAGCAATCAAACCAACAAACACCGGAACAATCAATTCCATAAGTACTCAGATAAAACTACCAAAGCAATAATCACACCAAGAAAGGATTTGGCCTAAATCAAACAGCCCCAGACGGGCCAGACCAGAAAAAGGAAAATTATGTGACACCCATACTAAGAAATCTAACTCAAATCCAAACCAATAGAGCACCATTAAATAAAGAGTTGATAGTTACCACAAATTTTAATAGGGGCTTCAAGCTCCAAAAGAACAGGTTGCTGCATAAAAATCTCTTTAGAAACAACGCAAAGTTGTCTAATTTCTGATTCAGATAATTGAACTTGTTTCCATGGTTTACTTCTTACTTCAAGTAAACGATTTATTATACTATCAAGAATACTTGCATGCATCTTTAACTAGAGCAACTAAATCGATCAATCAAATCCTCTTCCCTTTTTTACAAATCTTCTTCTTCTATCTTCTATTTTCTTCTTCTCTTACTTTATTATGGTTAGGTGGCTTTACTTTTCTTCCCCTCTTTGAAACAGCATGCTTTAGATACATTCCTCAACAAACGATCACTGTTTTTTTACAAATAAAGCAAAGATTCTTTCTTTCTTTACTCAAAGAGAGAAAGATAAAGATATATAGAAATTTCGCTTCAGTCACTTTGAAGATAAGGTGGAGAGAGAAACAAGTTCTGATGGTGGTGGTTGTGGTGGTGGTTTTAATGGCGTCGCCGCCGTAAAACTAAAGGACCAGTAGTGGTGGTTCTGATGGGTCCCCAGCCTACACACTGTGTCAAACTATAAGACAAGGAATTATATTTCATTCGCGTCTAATTTGAGCTGAATGACAAAAATTACCCGTATAAATATGCGTGGTTGGTGTCTAAGTAGCATTGACGCGGATACGATACGACACGGATATAAACATAAATAATTATTTAAAAACTAAAGGTGTAGACATGTTATAAAATAAATAATATTTTTTATCAAAATAGATATATTATAAATATAATTTTTCAACAGTATTAATAAATTGTTGATATTGTGTAAGAATAAACATATATATGTATCAATAAATAATACATATATAAAAAATTCAGGTATTATTAGTATATATTTATATTAAATTAACATAAGATATAAACATGATGTTATTGTTGAGTCTGACGCAGAGACGTGTGCGTCCAAGTGTCGGACGCAAATCTGACGTGAGTCTGACACGGATACATGATCGTTTTAGGCGCGTCCACGCTACATAAGTTGGTGTAGTGGTGAGGTGTGAATTTTTATAGGAGATTTTTGTCGGGGCTGAGATGTCAAAGCTTTTTAACTTGGAGATGGACAACTTTTTTTGTTTTTTTATTTCTTGTTCGGTAAAGAATTTGGTGCTGACGAGTTTCGAACTTAGGTTACTGATATCATCACCCAATGACTTTACCACTATATTAGAGTGACAATGATTTTACCACTGTATTAGAGTGACATCGGCAACTTTTTTATTTTGAATTACTTTTCTTCTTGATGAGTCATTGAGAATTTAACAACTTGATGGGTGTGGTTGAGATTTCCACCGAAGTTTCTATCTTTTAATCTTTATTAGTAATTACTAACAAAATCGTTGAGCTAATTGGCATTGGTGTTGTGTGATTTATTTTTTTTAAGCAGTTATGTGAATGAACCTCGAGCTCTTTGGAGTAAGATAGTGAGCGAGAAGATCGGAGCAAGGTCCGCAGATACCTTCTTGATTCACTCACCGGTCTTTTTCCCGATAGCTGGTGGACTGAACAATCAGATGAACTTTATTCTTAAATTCACTTTCATCGGTCATTGTTACCTCATTTAGAAAGAATTTACAATTGAATCTTAGAAATTCTAAGGGCATCTCCAACAGCTGCTGTAAAAACTCATGTGTACAAGTCTTATTAAGACCTTTATTTAGAAGGGTTTACACGTATAGTAAATATAGGATCCATAGGTAATAAACTATCTCGAATAGTATTAGGGATTTAACCCTTAAAATATCTTATGTGATAAACCTTAACTCTTTAATTTCACTTTAAAACCTTTGTATTTAATATGTCATCCCTCGTATTTTGTAGGATCTACTATTGGAGATGAATTTATCTTAAATGGGGGTCTAAAACCCCATGTGTCATGAAAAAATAAAACTTGCACCTTTTATTGGAAATGCTTCTAAGGGTGCCTTCGGCAAGAATAGAGTTAAAGTGAAAACTAGTTGGAGGAAGGAGTTTCTTGTTTGCTTTTTTTTTTCATTTTCTTTTTAAGAAACTATATTTCATAAATTAGTAAATAAGGTTTTGCTCAATATAATAAGCTACAACAGAAACATCTGAACATAAATCTTTTATATCTAAAATAGAAACATAAGTAGGGACATAGTCCAAAATAAAACTACTTGATTCTGAAGTCCTTTTTGTTTCGGTCATCATATATGTAACTCCATTTCCTTGCTGATTGCTGTAGATACTCTAAAAGTTGTCCAACTGCTGAGCTATGCAAAGAGATTTATCCAAAATGGTTTTACCACTCTATTCGACTCGACCTTCTTGCCTGTTAAATATGTTACTACGGTATTATTATCATATTCCAATTGTAACCTCTGAATATTGTTTTTTTGGGCCTGTTTCATTACAAAAAGTGCAACGTGCTCTCAGCTTCTTCCGGAGTAAAGACTAAAAATTGGTGGCACTTTGATCGTACCTGCAACATTACGACCAATTAACCTCATTCATGCCTGTGAAATAGCATCAATAAAGGAAATATCATAGTTAATCTTCTAATGGTCATCTATAAGAATAATCTAATGTTCTCTTTATTGTTCTTTGTCCTCTCCGTAGTTTCCTTGTTAATTCCTCCCAATTTACAGTATATTTTACAATAAGAATCCAGCGCTTGGTTGATATAGATTATAGTAGTAATTGAAGTATGCTTACCTCCTTTGAAAACATGATTACACCGTTCCTTCGAGATATTCTATGATATTATAACACAAATATCCGCCCACTGATGATGATCGTCTTCCATCGCGAGGGGTTAACAAACCAAGATTGAAACCACTTCCCAATAGAAGCCCAATTTACATTTCTAACCGTTGTATCGAGACCAAACCACACTGCATTTTGCAAAGTGTCATTTCAAAATAAGGTGCATTATAGACTCTTCTTTTAGTATGCATAGGGGGGGGAGTATAAAATCAAAGTGAATCATAGATCCTAGAACCAACCTCACAGAGGGAAAAACACTTCTAGACGAAAATTCTAATCATATGGAACACATTTAAGGACCAGATATTTTTGAACAATGGGTTTGGAATACCACAAGAGCTTCGAGAGCATTGAACTGGTTTAAAAGACATTATTATTTATCTCGTCGGGATTATCGAAGTTGATTTTGACCCTAGTTACAAGGTTGACTATGTCCGGAGAAAAAAAAATCATTTTCACTGCCCAATTATTGACTATTAAGCCTCAATTTCAAAATCAATTAACTGCCCAATTATTGACTATGACCTTAATTTCAAAATCAATTAACTGCCCAATTTTTGACTATTAAGCCTCAATTTCACCCCGAATGAGGAATCAAAGTGTCACTCAAAGACAGATGAGAATGGTCCTTCCAGTTGCTAGTATCAAAGCCATCACCAATTTTCTAAAAAACATGATCTCTGATATTCAAAAGCCCCTTTTTAATTCCACCCTATATTATGAAACCATGTTTAGCCTTACTCCATATGGTTTT
The DNA here is from genome assembly GCA_023531435.1 of Papaver californicum. Lineage (NCBI taxonomy): Eukaryota > Viridiplantae > Streptophyta > Magnoliopsida > Ranunculales > Papaveraceae > Papaver > Papaver californicum. The sequence continues at coordinate 4,494,568 of JAJJMC010032380.1, read as the reverse complement.
AAACGGTGGTTATGCTTATAATACTTAGATTAATAAATTTATCCCACAAATCATCTTGGTTATGAATAAGTCTCCATGCCAATTTAGCCAGTAATGAGGCATTCATTTCTGAAGTTTTTTTAATCCTAGTCTTCCAAACGGCTTAGGGGTGCAAATAGTCTTCTTGTTTTGAAATACAGCTCTATGGTACCATCCTTTTTTTCGTACCATAATCACTTGTAATAATCGACATTTGCTGGATAATAGTTTTCGGAATAGGAAAACAAGGCATCAAGGTAATGAAGTATGGTGTTCAAAACCGAAGTGACCACCGTACCATGATCCACCCAAGAGAGGAAACTTACTTTTCCAACCTTCGAGTCTAACTTTGAATTTAGCAACAAGATTGGAGAAGCTTAGTGCCCGATGACGAAAAAAGAAAAGAGGGGCACCTAGATATTGATATTTAAAGTTTATTTTCACCCTAAAGATTGAATTATTGTTCTACACGGCTTTGGGGGAATTTTTAGGTTATAAAAAGTACCAGACTTGATAGTTTGACCAGAGGCAAGGCTGAAGTCTTGGAAAATTTTCAAAATATTCCTACATTCCTTGATATTAGCATTGGTGAAAATTAAGATATCATCAACAAAGTGAAGATTAGATATTACCATACTATCACGAGAAACTTTCATTCCCCTGATATTCTTCGAGGATTCGGTATTTAACACCATATGAGACTGGATATCCATACAAATGATGAAGAGATTGCAAGAACTATTTGATTAGAAGATTAACACTTCCAAAGGGGTTTGTGCCTCTTAAAACCATTGATCTTTGTATCAAGCTCAATCCTTTATGTCCTGCAAACATTCGATGGAGCTTATCGCCATTAGGATGAGGTTTCTTCTGCTTCATGTTTTTGACGGAAGATGATGTTCTTCATGTTTGCTTAGCTGGATCATGATGGAAATTAAATTGTATAACCGCAAGTGCACAGTTGTCGATTGGACAATATGCAAGCATGGGTATTCCATAGTGTTTTAGAGTAAAAAGCAAATGTACTACAAAATGGTACTTTCAGGTAGGTTCGAGAGATCAACCTCGAACAGGACGAGACTAAACCAAGAAATGGTCGTTCACAACTTGTTTCAATCACAAAGGTGGAGAAGATTGGGTAGGTCTTAGGGGAGGGAAACAAAGAAGTTTGAGAAAGCTATAGTGTGTGATAAAGTATGGATTATCTCTGGGATGAATCGTTAATTCTGTATATCTTGTCTCTTATTTCTCTTTTGTTCATGATTCGAATATATGAAGCCATATATTTATATTTCTAAGAAGACACACTGATTTCTCGTAAGTGGTGGAAGTTATCAAAGAAGTGGAGAAGTAACGATTGGGGAGATTTTAGTGGAGTCATGTCCGAAAAATAGGAAGGACTTGTATGACCACTACTCCTCGTGATCTCAACTATCTTGTAACTATCCCACACTTATTACCTTCTTGTTCGTGGATGTGTTGCTACAACGCATGATTGTCGTAGACCGCCAGACCAATACCCCAATGAGAATCCCCCGATATGTTGTATTTGATATCTCGTGAAAATAATGAAGTCGTGGACTATCACTTTGTTCTAAGTCAATTCAAGGACTTGCTAAGTCAGTGAAGCAAATTGCACAACTCACTAGATTGACAATCAGACTGATCAATACTAAGACTGGTAAGTTTTAATGGTTATGTATTATCTTAGGAGTAACATGGCATAATGTTAAAGGCCAAATGTTATCTTAGAAGTAACTTGGCATAAATCTAAAAGATGTTTGAAGCCAAGATTGTAAAGGTTCTTAAGGACTAGTCGTAGCACGCTTAAGAACGAGGTTTGATAGATAGTCATTTAGGGATAATGTTGGCATTAGGCCATCGCTTGAGAAAAAGTGTAGCGTGTTCCCTGGGGACGAAGCCTAGATAAGGCTAGCGCTTTGATCTAGCACTAAGTGTGGCGCGTCTCTTGGGGACGCAGCCTAAATAAGCCAGCACTTTTGAGCAAAACACTTAATTATGGCTCATCCCTTGGGGACGCGACCTAAAATTAAGGCTAGAACAAAGTGTATTGCGTCCTTGGGGACGTTTCCTAAGTTGGGGCTAGTGTTGGTGTTTTAGCCAGAATAAAAGTTTGGCGCATCCCTTGGGGACGCGGCCTAGAGTAAAGCTATAGCGCTTCGAGTTAGCGCGAGGTAACGAGCGTCCTTTGGGCACAAAGCCTTAATGTTGGTTAGCGCTTAGTATGGCGCGTCACTTGAAGACGCGGCCTAGGTTTGGCTAGCGCTAGTGCTTTAGTCAGTACAAAGTGTGGCACGTTCCTTGGGGACGCGACCTGATGAGATAGTGCTAGTCTTGGTGCTAGCGTATAGAAGTTAGGGCTATCCTAGTTCTAAGGCACATCGAGCTCTTTTAGAGGCATTGATCTTTGATTGTGGTGCATCCAAGAGGAACGGTGCATAATTTATGATGCATCAGTATAATGCTAAAGTAGCATATTTTTGGTAAATTCAGGACGGCGTATTGTAATACGCTCTTTGCGAGCAGATATTAAACTGGAATGTGTTCTCAAATATCAAGCATTAACTATTTTCAGAATTGATAAATGTTATTGGAACATCGATGCGTATTCGAGAAAAGTTCAAGGAATTAATTTGTGGAACTCATGCGACTTGAGACTAGTTTGATATGGCATGAATATTGTAAACATATGAGAGGCTACAATATCAGCTTAGAATGACTGTAGCTATTTGTAGAGATTGTATTCTTTATTCGCCTGCGGAATATTAGTAGATATAAATATTTCATGTTTTGATATAAAGCTATATGTATGCGTATATATTTATATGTTCATGTGGCTTGGCCAAGGGAGATTTTATAATTCTAGCCCTTGTCAAAAACTCACCATCTACATTAAGTCCCTGTTTAGTGAGGAACAATAAAGCTAGAAGTATGCGCATAAATATGCGTATATACTTCTATGTTCCTGTTGCTAGGCAAAGAACGATTTAATAATTCTAGCCCTCGTCAAAAACTCACCATCTACATTAAGTCCCCTGCTTAGTGAGGAACAGTAATGTTGTGCAGTAAGCACTAGATGGTGACAATATGCTTATAATAGTCATATATGCATAATCGATTTTATTTAAGAAGAGTACCTAGATGGCTTCTAATTATTGGCCTAAGCCAGCGCCAGAGAGTGGTGACGCGTCTCTAGAATGCGTTTTGCTTCAGCTATCCTGCGTTATTTGTTCCAGAGGGCATTGTGCGCATAATTACGCGTCCTCAGGGCAACCACAATCGTCGATCAAATCATCGACTATCGATGATTTTTGATCGATGATCGTCAAAAATCATCCACAGCCGTCGATTATATTTAGTATATAATCGACGTTTTTTACTGTTCCAGATGATAAGTAATTGAACGATCGTCGACGAAAAATATAGTCGGGCGAGACACTAGCACCCCGCCTGAGTAAAAGCGAGATTCTAGGATACCGTTTATTTTTACGGGTGAAGGGTTGCTATTTCGCCAGTACAAGCGAGGTTCTGGGATTCCGCCCAGACTACGCCTGATCATAAGCAAAATCTTAAAGCCCCGCCCAGAGAAAATAAAATGGGGCGAGATCGTGGGACATCGCTCTCCAAGAGGCGATAAGCTAAGTAGCCGCCTGGGACTGGGCGAGTTTCTTGTCTTCCGTCTGGGCCTGGGCGAGGCGCTAGGCCAGCGTTTAGATGACCGTTAAATTTTTTTACCGTTCAAAATTTGACCATTGATTCCTTAACGACTATATTTGTATCCTATATATATATGTGCTATTTCACCAATTTTGGTATACTCAATTCATAGTTATTTTGGTGTGAAAAAATTGAAAGTTTATTCTTATTTGAAATTCAAAGATAAAATGCCACAATCAAAAAGAGGTCCTAATTTTTCGTCATTTGAAGATGTTACGATGTGTACATATCATTTGTCAATTTCTCAAGATTCAAGCATTGGTACAGATCAATGTGAAGAACAATTATGGTCACGTATATTAAACCGAATGAAAGAAGCTATACCTACTATGGAACCCCGTAGTTGGACCTCCCTCCAGAAACGGTTTCAAATTATAAGCAAAGATGTGGCGTTAATGTCTGCAAAGGAGGCTGAAGTAGAAAGGGAACATCATACAGGATGGGGACCTGAAAATAAGGTAACAAATAATTTAATTCATGTTGAATTCTTTTATCCATATCCTTCTATAACCTCTAACAAATTGAAGTGAAACACTAGGCCGCTGAAGTTCGTAGGCTTTTCAAGGAATCTACTGGTCGAAGTTTTAAGCATGAAGATTGCTACTCAATTATGCTAGAAAATATTAAATATTCAAGAAGGGAGACATTTGTTTTCGACTCATCACAAGCGGAGTCTGACTATGACAATGAATCTCAGGAAGTATAAGATACACCGGACTTAAGCCAAGATGGTCCAAGCGCCTTTGAAGACCTAGGAGATATCCCAAACACATTAATCCGTCTGATGGGTCAAAAGGAGATCAAACGACAGAAGACAAAAGGTAAAGCAAAATATACGGAAAATCAGCAATTGATGGAAAATATTTATAAAGAGCAACAAACCTTCAACGCCAAATGCACGGAACAAAGAGCTCTGAAGATTGCACATAGAGAAGCTGAGTTTGCCGCAAGATTAGCTAGCGAAAAGGAAAAGTTTGAAGCAAAATTATCTAATTCAAATGCACAGTTTGCGGCCATACAAGCTAGGCAAGAAGAAGGAGAGGAATTCCGTATAATGATGATGGATACCTCACAGATGAATGATGTAGCTAAACAGTACATCGAACTAAGGCAGCGTGAAATTATGATGAAAAAATTGAACCAACCATAGGGGGGAATTATTAAATACTATTTTTAAATTGATTCCTTCTGAGTTTTCATGCATTTGTTTTTAAACCCAAAAACTATTAATATTTGTCAATCATCCCCAACAGAAGACCATATGTTTTCGATCAAGTCATTTCTCAAACGGACCCCAATTTGTTTATCAAAAACTGCACGTCTACGTTGGTCCCTCATCATTCTTGAGAGTTCTGTTGTGTTCTCCCTTGAAATGACACAAGGTGCACCAAAGCTGCGTTGATCATAGTCATGGGGCCAGTCCCCGGGAATACGTTCATCCTCAACTATCATGTTATGTAGAATAATAACTGCTTTCATTATGTACGCTAAAACATCAGCATTCCACATTCTTTCAGGTTGTTTGATGATTGCAAATTGATTTTGAAGTACCCCGAACCCTCTTTCAACGTCATTTCTACACCCTTCCTGCATTGCAGAAAATTTCTGTTTTTTTTGGGAATCTGAATGTTTTATGGTTGTGACAATAGTTGTCGTCTTTGGGTAAATTCCATCCCCAAGATAGTACCCCATATTATACTGATTTCCATTTACCTGAAAGTTAACTGGTGGTGCTTTGCCCTGGATGAGATTTTTGAATATATACGATCGGTTCATGACATTTATATCATTGTTGGACCCCGGCATACCAAAAAATGCATACCAGAACCATAGATCATGCGACACCACCGCCTCCAAAATTATACTTTCGCTTCCCTTGTAAGCGGTATATGCCCCAGATTCAGCAGAAGGGCATCGGTCCCATTTCAAATGCATGCAATCGAGGCTTCCAATCATACCAGGGAATCCTCTTTTTTTGTTTTCTTCGAGGAGGTTGTCAAGATCCCGTTGAGTTGGTGTACGCAAGTATTCTTTTTCATATAGTTGGACAACAACCCTGCAAAATCTTCTGGTTGCTTCTAATACAGTGGTTTCCCCAATCCTTAGATATTCATCTATAACATCCGCTGCACAACCATATGCTAATATTCTTATTGCTGCAGTAATTTTTGTATGGGGGGTTAAGCCTGGAACACCACATGCATCTTTTTTTTAACAAAATAACTACTCACCGCAACAATATCACCCAATATTCTGTTGAATAACTCTCGACGCATTCTAAATCTTCTACGGAAAGCATGTGGGGGGAACGTCGGGTTGTTGCAAAAATAGTCTGTAATCAAACATTTGGCACCAAAATCACGATTTCTGGGTATTTTGATACGGGTGTTAGGAGGTTTCATATTAGATGCCAATAATGCAGCAGTAACAGCTAGGTTATTACTAGCGGCATCAACATTACTCTCGTCTGATGAGTAGTAACTACTGTTATCTTCATCGTATACTGGTTCGTCTGAAGAAGAAGAACTAAAAGAAAGATGCTGAGAGAAGGTAGAAGATGAACCATAGTGGGATTGATTTTGATAGTAAGACATTTTTTTGGCTTGTTTGAACGGAGGGACATACAAATTTGATAAGAAAGGATGTATTGCTAGATAAGGCAAGTGTGGTTATTTATAACAGGCAGGTGTGGTTATTTATAACATGAGATGATTTGACAATACAATGACTAGATAATAATTCAAAGATTTTCTACTCACTTTGTCAGAGATATTTTCTTTAACTTGACAAGGCAATGAGATGAATTGACAATACAACGACTAGATAATAATTCAAAGATTTTCTACTCACTTTGTCATAGATATTTTGTTTTACTTGACAAGGCATTGAGATGAATTGATAAATAACTTACCAACTACATTTGGTATCCGTAGAAGTTAAAATTCATAAATAAATTAAAAGAACTAAAAAGGTTCAACACCATAAAGTTCAACACTTTGAAAGATAAAGATGAACACCATAAAGTTCAACGCCATAACTAGCAAATTAAGTTTGTTCTAGCGATCTTAATTTTCACCAGAACAAAGGGTTGCTATCTCTTATAGCACTATTCGAACTCTTTGTTGTTCTCCTATGCTCATCACCTCCCTAGACTCAATCGAGCGAGTCAGTCTCCTAACCAACAAATCGGTTTTATCCTTTATAGCTGACAGTCGATTGTCAACCACTGATGGTTGAACTACCCTTTCCCCCAAATCAACCCCCCTTGTTGGATCAACTACTCCACCATCTTCAGGTTCTATCCTGATGAGCTGACTCAACCCATGTGGATGTCCTGGCACTCTAACTATTCGATACATATCATCGAAATTCATCTTCAGAATCTACATAAAATAGCAATTCAATACATATCGACAATTTAACCACAACCCAATTAAATTTAAACAACCAATTAATCAATTATATACATACAACAACAAATAATCATCAATAAGAGTATACCCAATTTAGAATATTTATCATAATCCTTTATTCAAAATACACAATTTCAAATATATCCATACACATATTTTTAAATTTAAATTTTGTAGAGATTTAATTATACCTTGATTTTGTTGGATTTAGTATAATCTTGGGATGGAGGAATAAAAACGAGATTTAGGGTTCTCGTTTGGGGTGATTTTGCTGTAGAAGAAGAAGGGAAATGGTTGTTTTTTTAGGGCGATGGTTTGGGTGCAGGAGGTGGAGAAGATGAAGAATACATTTTGCTTGTGTTTAGGGTTTTATGTGGGTGAAAAACATAAGCGAGAGGCTACGAACTCGCCACATTTATAAGCGAAATCGGGAAGTCTCGCCCGTGAAAAAAATCACATGTTGTTTTCGCACGGGTGTTGAACATGATCCTAGAATCTCGTTTATGTAGGCGAAAGCTTATGGCCTCGCTGGTTTGTGGGCGAGATCCCAGGACCTCGTCTGGGATTTTTTTTTGCGGGCGAAAGGCAGAGCTATCGCTTCTGGTAGGCGAAATGGTAAGGTATCGTCCGTGAATTCAAGTGGGCTATTAGGCTCTCGCTTCTCTCCAAACGCGTCCATAGACCTTCCTTTGACTATCCACCGTTGTGGGAAACCTGATCAAAGACCAAAATTTTTGCTCTTTGGTCTTTTAGTCTGGTCGACCCATTGTGGTTGCCCTCAAGGAATAGCTCTTCGATTATGGTGCGTCCAAGAGGAACATCGCATAATTTGTGACGCATCCTTTAGTAGAATGCTAGAGCGACATGTATTTAAATACATGACGTCGAATCATGATATGTTCTTTGTGAACATAGTGTTAAGATGGAATGCGTCTTCGAAGATCAGGCATCAGGATACAGGACAAGTTCTAGGAATAACACTAGAGAAGACTCAAGGTGCTCTATACTAGTGGGAATCCCATCTAGAAGCTTGAGATTTATTATGCAGAGATTATAGAATATATGGGAGTATTGCAGCAAGTACCAGTATTATTCTATATTTTCATGCATAGATGGATACTGAGTTATACACTGATTATAATTATATACATATGTATGTATAAGTATTGTATATATCAGAGAGACTACATGATCAATATAGAACGCCTGTAATTATTTGTATAGATTGAATTCTTAATTCTCCTACGGAATATAAGTAGAAATAAAATTTTTTATATTTTGTTGCTCGACAAATAGCGATTTTATAATTCTATCCCTTGTCAAAAATCCACCATCTATATTAATTCTCTTGCTTATTGAGGAACAATAATGTTGTACAATAAGCACTAGATGGTGACAATAAGACGACAAATATTCAGAATTGAATTTGAAATTAGAGAGATAGTTACTTAGCTTTGTCTCCTCCGGGCAATATCTTTGATGCAGAGTTGGGCCTTGGACTTAAACTTTCTTGTCATCAAATAGTAGACGTCGGTGCTTAGGTTTTGAGTATGCATCGATCAATTGCTAGTGACATCGTCAGTAAGGCGGCAGTAGATGCGAGATAGGACGCCCGAGACGATGCTTTAAGTTGTAGCTAGTAGCATCAAAGTTGGATATAGTGAAAACCGACAGAAGAAGCTGATGATAGATCAGAATTACGGGTGGGATTGGCAGTGGACTCCAGTGCTCTTGTCATAGACTTGAACATATCAATTCTTTACGTACATAACATTTCATTGGTTTGATCTTGTATCAACGAAAGCACTGAACAACAAGGCGACAACATCATAAGTTGGGACGACATGGTCATATTAGTAGAACAATAATGACACAAGGTTGATGACGTCTCCTGGTATGATGAGATCTTCTTAGGAGATGCAGTGGATCCTTAGATGATAGTATGCATGAGAAGATAAGAGTCCATGAGTAGATGAGGTCTTTGTAATGATGAGTCTTCTAAATCCCGTCTGGAAACCCTAGTTTGCACACCATTCACTCCAGAAGCTATTGAAGTTTCATACGATTTTGGATTTTGATGTTTAACCCTAAATTTTGAAGCTAAGAGACCAAGCTATCATATAAAAAAAGGATCACTCGATTTGGAGTTTGCTAGGTCAGCCAACTATGAGTGTAAAAGCCATATCTACTAGTTTATGTCTCCGATTGGCATACACTTCTAGTATGTCATGGCATGGACATAGATGAATACTTCTTATGATGGATGCGTTGCCCTATTCTTTACCGATTGTCATCAGTTTTCTAAGTTTTTAGAATAAAGAGGTAATAGTAGGAGTAACAACGATAAAGTAGAGAATCAGACATGATTGTTGTTGAGAGATGACGCTGTGAGATATTGTCATAGTAAAGATGATAGCTTCATGAGGATGCTAGCTCTGTAGATAGTGTCTCAGCTTCTGTGAGAAACTCCATCTTCGATGAAAATTCCTTATTTTATAGAAAGAGCTAGCGCTGGAGAAGAAAATAGTGCTGGAGGTGCATGGCGCGTAAGAGGAGGAAAAACGTGAGATTTTTTTATGGTGAGCATATCACTGGATCCTTGACCAGCAACTTGTAAACCAATGTTCGGGAAGTTGTGCCTGAATTTGATTGTGCAACTGGATGTTCATCCTGAGATGGAGATGGTTGTGGATGCCTCATTACCAGTGATGGACTAGATGAGTGTCATGACCATGGACTGTCCATGAGGGTTTGCTCGAAAAACGAGAGGACTTGATGACATCATTTTGAGAATTCCAAGTTCGGTGTGTGTCCAACAGTAGGATCATGTGGTTGAAGTAAGTAGTAGCAACAAGGATGAAGTCACCGTTATGGACGTGATCAGGTAAGAAGAGGAGGCTTCCCAGTCGTGTGGTGTACTGATGTTGAGAGGTTTTTTCGATGACTCTGATATTTTATTGACTTGGTTCTAGGGATCACTTTGGTTGAAATAAATTTGGATTGATTTTTCTAACGAATTAAGTCCTCAAGTACAGAACATCCAAGAGGTGTTCATTTACTGACAGAGTGATACGTGCTGAATAAGTTCATGATATCCACAAGTGAATTATGTTGCATATACTTCAGGTGTCTACTTAAAGGGTATTGAGGTTTTATGCTGTCTTGAACGGTGTAACGAGTTATCCCCGACATTTATCCTGCCAAGTGATGAGGCTCTATTGTAGAAGAGGAAAAAATAGAAATTATGAAGGTACGGGTGTTACCTTGCCGTGAGGGTGTGAATTTTGATGTATACGGTTTTGTTGCTAATATCGTTGTTGATCAGACCTTCCAATTGAAGGATGTGACTGTTGAATCTTCAAAATTGAAGGAGACTTCAGTCCCTAAGTGTATCTAACTGGGACCCAATACTAGGCAGAAGATAATTTTACGGTATCGTCACAGGTCCATGCTTCCAGAAATTTAACAGGGAAAGAGAAGTCATGAAAATTAGAGTCGTCCTTTGTTGTCGTTGAAGCGCTGGGACTGGGGCGAGTATTTGAATTGAAGTTGAAGCCATCGTTGTCATCTGGGCTATTGAGATGCAAAGTCATTTTTTTTATTCTTCTTGACTCAAAGCATGACAATTATGACTTGACTAATTGGTTTATTTCTTACAGCATGTGCTTGTAGTGTGCCCTTGAGTGGACACTACTCCAGTTGTTGTTGGCAGTCCCCAGTCTGTAAAAAAATGACCGTGAATGATTCTTCCATGTTGATGCTTCTGAGGCTTTGGGAGAAACCGTGAATATAGAGGACGAAGAAAAGTCTGAGGATGAAAAGCTTGAAGAAGCATCCCGTACTAACGAACATTGCAAAGAATCTGATCCCATTTTCGTTGATGGAAGAGTAGGCAATAGAGATAAAGTAACACTGGCTCCTCCATTAGCTTGGATCTGTCTCAAGTAAGTTTCTTCTCTTTATGACCAAGATAAAACATATGAATTTTTCATATTTCTCATGTAAGCATAACCGTATTCAAATTTACAAAAAAATTTATGGATTTTCGCCATTAGAAAATTTTAAAAGTATAATGCTTAAGAAAAACGTTGTAGAATTTTCATACGACGTCTGTTTTTTATCATTGACCCCTCTATCTTTATTAGAAAAGAATTTTCGAGGTCATTTAAGGAGAAAAAAATCTAAGTTTTGAGCTTGTCTTGGGCGTCAAAACGATCCAACAGTAAAATTCAGGAAGTATCCAGGAAAAATCTGTTAGTTTTCAGACCTGACACCGTTCACCATTTCGACCATAACTCTTAGCTCGTTTACCCGATTGATGCGCCCTTTTAGTATGTTGTATTAGACATCCATACGAAACCTTTTATATATATGACTCATGCTAAGATTCCTTACCAATTGTCGTCATCTTCAAAGTTTCCAGCAGGTAGTGTAAACGGTTCCTGACGCTATTTTGTGAAACATCTTGTAATGGGTTCGGACTATATAATACTTCAAATATTACTTTATAATGAATGTATATGACACTTATGAGTATGTATAATGGTTTTTATCATTCATGATAAATTGTTTTGTGTTTGACATGTTCTGACTTAATATGTATGTGCCATCTCTACTTTTAGGGAAGAATGGACGAAACCAGAGAGCTGAGTTTACCGGTAAAAATGGAAAGAATTACCATTGATTTTGATGCGGATAATGTCCTCTCCCAAGCTGAGAATCACAAACGGACTCCCCCTCGCATACTTGTTGAAGATGGTGCTTTTACTTCGGGTATTAGTGTAACAGAGAGTGTGCCAATTGAATACCCTAATGCGGGTATTAGTGTTGATTTACACTTCTATAGGATCTTCATTAGGACGTGTGTGTGTGTGTTATCTAGCTTGGATGAGGTTTCCAAATCCAGGGATAGGACTGAAAGGCTATCTCGGAGAGTTTGAAGCTTAGAAAGGGAGTTAGAGGAAGCATACCTATGAATGAATCAAACCAGTCTTTAAAGAATCTATAAATTTTGTTTCCAAGATATATAATATTTTATGGTTTTATTTTTGGGATTTTGAGTAAGTAGGCTTTGACAAGTGGTTTGCAAGAGATTTTCTTTTCTAAGATAATGATATTTTATTTTATGATAAACTTGAAATCCTAAGCATGAATTCAGAAATATTGCAACATTTTGGAGGAATTATGAATATTGCAAAAAAAAGATACAGGGAAATATTGGAAAAGTGATTGTAGAGTATATAAGCATTTGAAGCCTTGAGACACTTGTCGTGTGTCACTATCCCTTCTGTCTTATCAGTGTTGATGAGCTTGTAATATTATATAAGGCTCATTTTAGTCTTTTATCTTTGATAGGTACGATTCTAACCCTCTTGTTAAAATACTAAAGGGGATCAGACTCCCATTCACATCGTCGATTCATAGCGGGGTTAGTCTCTGGATTAAGTCCCCAAGGGAGTACCCTCAAAAAGAAACCTTTCTTCAGACATTTCATTTCGGGTTAAGAAGATGTGGAAAGCGCGTTTCTCTATATAAGAAGGGTGCCTTCCAAGGTGTGAAGTGGGAGAGAAGGGACGTCATAATTAGGGATACCTCCTAGGGATAAGAGAAGGGCTAAAGAGAGGGCCAAAAAAGGATCTTTATTTTTTGAGGAACGTATCGAAAGAGAGTTGGATTTGGTTAGACGTGTGTGGTTGGTAAGAAAGGACCGGTATTTTAGCAAGGTACAGAATGTATCGTCAAAAATCCTCCTTTAATCAGCCATAGTTTCATGAATCATGTTCTGCGTATACAGAACAGGTTCTCAGAGACAGCACATGGACTCAGATTCAATACAGTGTCGTCCAGTCTTTGATTGACAGAGGGCGGGAATATCGTCTAACATACCTTTCTTTATTAAATTTTATTGAAATTGTAAACCTCCTAAAAATAAGCTTTCAGATCGAGCAAACGTAAAGCCTATTGGATCATAAAGTGCGGGATTTCTTGGTTCAATTTCTAGGAATAGACGGCTTGATAAGTCTAAAAGTGGAAATATTTAAGATGATCTTCACGAAGTTCCAACGTATGTTACTGGGCCTTGATCCTCAGTAGGAGAAATTGGCTCAGTTGGTAGTTGGGGATCCGTTTCATCAAGCAGAACTGGGTCAGTAGATTCGAGACTCGTTATCACAAGTCCAAGTAGTATAGGATTGGTTGAACCTCCCACCTATTCTACACATTCTATCAAGGTTGTCACTACGAAGCTATAGTGAAGGTGCACGGGGTCTTGTCGTTTAGCCGTTGAGGTGGTGTTATGAACAGTAGCCCTATGACTCGCTTAACCAGCTTACTTTTCAAGAAGACAGTCGGAGTTGACTATGGAAATGAATACGTTGGGGCGTTCTCGCCTTAATTCCTGGAACTAGATATATACGCGTTATTCATGGTGCTACCGTGGAAAATATTTTATTTGAAGATGATGATGGTGCAAGTACATTCCATGAACGAGGAGGCGTATAAGGTAAAAATCTCATGTACGGTTCTGTAGAGTGACAGTAAGGGTGACTTATCTATCACCTTTTCCATTATTAGCCCCAAAAAAACCAAACTCTTCTTTACGTAAAGTTGCCAGATTAGGTTCTTCTTCTGGTGGCAATATTATATTGGGTGGTGGTCCCACTTATAGGGTCAAATCAATACGTTCAAGGAAGAAATATGCCCATAAGGCCAAAATATTCCAACAGTTATTGATCCGTCAAGAGTAAGGCGGTTAGTCCTTTATGATGGCATATGCCAGGTCACATTCTTTGCCTAGAAGTATTTGGCACCAACAGCTCCGAGGAGTGACTCCCGAACAAAGGAAATAGCGGAATAAGAGCAATCGATATGCGGTTCTATAAGTTTATAGCACGGGGATCAATAGAACTAGAAAAATATTACCCTTCGCTCTTATATCAGTACCCTTCTATGGAGAGCGGCCCCTCAGCAAGTAGGGTGGTTCAATAAAGCAGTTGGTTCGTTCAGTTGACGCGGAGAACTCTGTTATATGACCAATCTGGAATTATTTGCTCGATTGTTGTTGAAGAATCAGCGGATGAGTTGTGGTTAGGGGTGAAATATAACTCGAACCAAGAGCTAGATGGTTCTCCCCGAAATATGTGATGATAAGGGTCATTAATTCATTGAAGATCGATTCATGAGTCAGTTCATCTTCTCTTGGTGGTGCACAAAGAAGGAAAGATAAGATGTGAATTTCATTTCGATAATAGGTATATCTTCCATATAAAGAAAAACGGAATTTCTCTCCTTTTTTAGCCGAAATCTCTTTTTATTCCCCGGCCTGGTCAGTACCTAGTCGGGCTATTTCTTACTTTTTTTCAAAAGGATTTGTTACATGTCAAGCGCTGGTAAGGTTCTTCGCTTTGCATCTTAAACCACATGCTCCACCGCTTGTGCGGCCCCCCGCCAATTCCTTTGTTGCATGACTTTATGTCGGTTGCCCTTCAAGCAAATTTGAAGAGACAAAAGAGAAGTGGCTCGGAAACCCACGAATATATTTATAGGAGATGCGTCTTATCCCAACCATCAAGGATTCTCTAACATTATGGGGTCGAGATCACCTAACTAGCTAAGGGAAGCAACAACATCAAATGCACTAATGTTTCGTCCATTAGACATGTATGTGCTTAAGCTTCCCGAGAGGTCTTAGTTGATCCATTATTTATCCTTCATATTTCGTTTCCTTTTTATTTTTTTCGAGAAAGATATTGATCCATTCCGATTCTTTCTTTTTGGATCTCATGAATTACGATATAGAAAGATTAAAATATAATATTTGCAAAGGTATCTCCTCTATCTTGAAGTTGGTTTCCTCCTCTTAGACTAGATTGAAATTTGTGGGTAATCTCTTGCTTTCTTCGCTCAGTTTTCCAGGTTGTCTCTTGCATGCCCATGGATTCAGTAGCAGTTCGAAAGGTTGACTGATGTATATTGTAGTTGTGGTAAATAAAGTATCTTTCGCTCGGACTTGTGAAGACTAATTTTAGATTTAATAAAAAAAATAAAAATAAAAAATATACACAAAAGATGAAAATAATATTCAAAAATACTGAGGTTATGGATTTCACCATTAAAAAATTAAAATAATTCAATTTAATCAATATTCATGTAATTCTTTACGTTTAAAGTGATTTTAATATGTTAAAAAAGTATATTTTCAAAGTAACAATTGTAAATCGAAAGTATAGAACATCAAAAACCCTGGGCTAAACATGTGCTATCAAAAGAAATCACAACTGGTTAATAAAAATCCTTAAATCAATTTTTTAGTCAAATCAAATAATCATAAAAGAAATTGCAAAAATCAATTAAAATAGAAATATGCCACTTTTCTTGAAACAATGGCTTCCTTCATCGCCTCAGCAAAGGGGTTTAGCTCCTCATATCAATCTCTTGCTCAAAATAATGATTTATGGCTCAAAGTGCTTACAAACGATGAAAAAGAGTGAAAATAATGAAAACAACGAGTTTGCAACGTTTATAAGCATTACAGACTCACTGTTACAGAGGGAAAAGTGTTTCACAGAAGATAAACGTTGCAAAGTGAAGATAAATGTTACCAAGTTAAAAATTTTAGCAACAGAATCTTCAACTTTTTGGCCACGGAAACTTCAACCTTTTAACAACGATTTCTTCATCTTCTTCATCGCGATCATGAGCAGATTTTGTGATTTTTTTGATTTCTTTATTTCTGGACAGAGCCAACCCCCCTCCAGAACTCCTCGACTCTTCTATTTATAGTAGCACCAAAAAACCAACCCCATATCTCTCATAAATCTCTTCATTCATGAGAATAAAATCTCGACCAAAATATATTCCTTGTTGCGAGAATTTTTCTTCACGCTGTTCTTGGTCCTGATTTTATCTCGACTAGATATTCTTGCTTTGTTTCCTTAATCAGCTCGAGAATATATTCTTACACGTAATAATGACTCACGATTATCTTTTACTGCATAAAAATCAAACCGAGATTAATTCTCGACCAAAACCAATCTGTGAGAGTTTATGTGTTGATTAGATTCTTCCAACCAAGTGTAGATACTCCTACAAATTAGGAAAGAGGATAATCTCGCCTTAAATACTTCAAAATATCCCAATAAAGCGTTCACAGATTCACACAGTCGAAAAATAAATCTTCCCGCTTAATTTTTGATTTGAAAAGAAATGAGTGGGTTCCTTTAGTAAAAACCTGTGTGCCTTTATAAAATCCAAAGGGGTGCCCTTATCCAATCCTTGGGTTCTTTTAACACTTTTTCGAGCCAATTTTTCCACAATTGTTTATTCTTCCAAAAATACCTACAAACACTTAAAATAATACAATTAGTACATAATCGAGCATTATCACTATAAAGAATTGAGACAAAACAGACACAAAAATGTGTCTATCATTGACCTATTCAGGAATCTCCGAATCTATGCTTATTTTCAACTCCCCGAAACATTTCGTCTTTTTGATCTTGGTGCACGAAAGGGTAGTACCCCAAGTTGTAAAGTGGCTTAAAAAGGAAAGGATAGCCGTGAAATCCTCCTTTAATCATCCATGGTTTCATGAATTCATGTGGGCACTACGTGATATGCTGGCTTTCGAACATACTTTTCTACCACTCCTTTCTCCCCTTCGTTCTTATGAACTCAGCTACAAGTCCTCTTAGTTCCTTTCGGCACTAAGCTCACTTGGGGGGGGGGGAGAATAACTGGAAGAAATGAAATCAATTAGTTATTCATCGCACTTAGGGCAGCAAAGCTTAACAGACACCGATATGTATTTTTTTAGAACTTTTGAAAGAAGCAAAAAAGCCGAAAATCAGACATTTGAAAGCAGTCATGATCTGCAAAACAAGAACAAGTCACAAACGTGCAAGCGACAAGTGAAGAACGAATAGGGGGATCCAAACCCATGAAAAAGGTAGTTCAAAGGGGTCTTCTTTCATCTACTCTTGTTGTAGAGGGCTTCAAGAGAGAGAAAACCTCTTGTCCAGGGTTGAGCCCTGGGATTTAACAGCGGACTTGAAAAGCCACATACAGACGCTTTATGCCCAATCATTCCGGATAATGCTAAATATTGGAAAAACTCATATAAGTAAAAAATCTCAAATATCTTTCATCATGAGACATATAATTATCACTATAAATAAGAACCGAACTCCCATGGGGGGGGCAACAATGGGAATCTTGGACAATGGGCACAAGCCTTATCCAACAATATGGCTTGAGTACATAAGGGAAATTTCGCTTGTTAAGCTCTTTCATCGAGTGCGCGATCATGACATGACTCGAGGAAGAAAGATGTAGGATCTGTTAGTGACCTAGTACAGCACAGCAGTCTACGAGGGCAAGAAATATCTGATTTTTCGTTCTGAATCTCGACAGTCATGTCTCTCTTAGATTCTTCGGTCAAAATAAAATAGAACTCCATTCCGGATCCATAAAAACCAAAAACAAAGATAAATTTGTTTAATCGGGTGCTAAAAATGCCTCTATTTGCAAGAAAATCTCCTAATTTTTAGAATCTGGTCAAGGAAAAGAATCTAACGAAAACTCTTTACGCTTGTATTCTCTATTTCCTTGAAAAATACGCTCAACCCACAGGAACCGTCCATGATATTTCAAAGATCCACAAAGACTATAGATTCTAGACCCTTTTTTATAGTTTCATCTTCTGCCAAAGAATTTTTTAGTACCAAAGAGTCTTTTAGTAAAACGGAGTAACGATTTAAAGGATCCCGGAACAAGAAAACACTTTTTTTTTTGTATCAACAATAGGTTCGGTCAGGGCGAGGAATAAAAAATGGACTCTAAACAAGACAAAGCAAGGGGGTTAGAGACATCTTAATAAATAAAATGCCTAAGCTTAAGGATTCGAGTTGTTAAAGGAGATACGAAAGGGAGAAAGCGCGGTGATAAAGACTCTTCTGCTCCTGCTTTTAGTTATTTACTTTGGAATTCGTGCACAAAACTAAAGATAAGTGTAGAAAAAGGGGCCTACCGAGGGCATGGAATCAGAGGGTTCTCTGGGTTCTAACATGCCCATTCCTGAACCACAAGCATAGGGAGAGGAAGATAAGGAGACCATCTGACGGCTAATAAAAATGCTCCTGCATTACCGAGTAGTTGGTCATGTCAAGCAATGGATAATAAGCAAAGGGATCAGTCTTCTTTCTTAGCACGGCTGCGTCTTGACCCCTATCCATTTTTGGGTCCAATTCCCCCTTTGTACTACCAAAAAATGAGATTCTTGCCGAATATGATTTTGTTGTTCTAACCATTATCAAACTACTGTTTACGAACCAGGAAACCTAATATCTCTACCCGTTGAACTACCCGACGTAAGGAAGAGCCGATATAGCAGAACAGTCCATCTCGAGAGCCCACTTCCGTTATTTTTTGTCAGTAGATCATTTCAAAGCGTTTCATCTATGGAGTGGCACAAGATATTCCTCTTGGCTCATGTCGAGATATTGATTCCTTCATGCAACAAATTGCTTCTCGTATCGACGAATCAGAAGAGATGTTAATTGGCAACCGTATCTAGAAACAACGTTTTGAATGAGAGAAAGAAGTAAGGAATCCTATTTTCGACTCTGACTCTCCCAGTCCAGTTGTTGCTTTTCTTTCTGTTACTTCGAAAGTAGTTGCTTCAGCTTCAGCCACTTGAATTTTCGCTTGACAGGACATGGGACAGCTGGTTGTAAAGGGAGATGTTGAATAAAGCTTACTTGGTCGAGTCTCAAAGTCTTGATGATAACGGGGAACTCGTCCTGCTACCGAGAATCCATGGACGCCTCAGAACTATGTCGTAGTCTGGATCCTCTTTGACAATGTAAAATTGTGTATTCTCTGAGCATTACTTATCTTCTTCTCGAGAGTGGTTGATGTAATTTTTGAAGTGGTAAATAAAGATTCGATTCTCGAACTTGTGAAGGTGATGATTTTAGAAAATAATGATTTAAACTAACTCTAGAAAATTCCAGGAGTAAGAAAAAGACTAAATAACCTAAAGATGATTTTTTGAATAATTTTAAAAATACCAGGAATCAGGAATCAGGTAATTCTAACAACCTATGTGATTAATCAGATAATTCTTTTTAAATTAATTGAAGCCCAAATAATTGCCAAAATTGGTTTTGTTATGATAACAAACAGAGGTAAATCACAAGCATGGATTATCAAAATTAATTAACTAAGCATAATCCATCAAGCAAAAGCACAACTGTTGAAAGAAAACCGTTTTTACTATTCAAAACTATGCAATTTTAATGATAAAAGAATTATAAATAATTATTAGAAAATAATTAAATCACATAAAATTGAGAAAATTACCTTATCCATCATCCCAGTAAATAGACTTAGCTCATGGTGGAAAAAGATTGCTCAAAAATTGATTTCATTGCTCAAAATATCAATTACAAGATGAAATAATAGTGCAACAGCCAAACAGCAACGGGTATAAACGTCACAGGAACAGAGTTCAACTGTTACAGCACAGTTTCAAGCAACAAAAGAGAGAAGAAATGGTGACAGACAGATTTGAAACAGCAACAGTTAAAACTGTTGCACTGTCTTCTTCTTCAGCGGCGATGATGAAGAACACCGATCACCGGGAGCAGCAGCAGTGACCGGCCGATGTCGGAATTTGATCGGAAAATAGCAAAAGTGGTTCTGGAGCTTCGTACCTTTATTCTGAGGATTGTAAACTCTTTATATAGGCCCTGTGAGTCTTCTAGGATGTTCTAATCCCATTAGAACTCGGTGATTTGACGAGAAATCAATAGTTATCCAAAACCGAAACATGTTCCTTTTCCCGTCCAAATTCATGATTCTCCAGCCCTTATCTTCGGCTTCTAGAGCTTCTAATCGATTATACGAACCTTCAATTAGATTGGGTACTTATCAATTTGCTGAAATCCCATCAAAATTGCGATTTGATTTGAGTCCTGTTTTGCCGATGAAGCTTTGACCTGGTCAACTGGGTTTGACTCGGTCAACTGACTTTGACCGAGTTGACTGGGCCGAGTTGACCCGCTGAGTTGGTCCGATCCAGCCCATCCCGATCCAAGGGTGCCCCAATCCAAAGTGTGGGTGCCTTGATCCATTTTCCCGGGTGCTTTGAACACTTTTTGAGCCAATTTTTCCACAAATCTTTATTCTTCTAATGTCCCTACAAAAGCAATAAAACACGTAATAGACACAAAATCGAATACTAACTCACTAGAAATTAAGGTGCAAATTAGACACTAAAATGTGTCTATCAGTGGTGTTTTCATAAACTTCCTTGGGGTGAGCAGTGGTGAGGAGTCCCTATCCGTGCCTTTTATTTTTCTTGTCGGTCATGTCCTCCAAATGAGGCTTGACTTGAACGGAAGTATCCTCAACAAGAGATAACCATTTACCGGATACAACTCGATTGGGAGCAGTGAAAATATCCTTGAGAAGTAAAGAAGTTCATACATGTACTCCATCAAGTATTGAACTATTTGGTTGATAGACTCTCCCCAAAAAGTTAAGCTCCCGACAAGGAGCGGATTCATGTGGACATCTTCAGTCCCCAAGTGCAGTTCACCCAATTTTATCTTTTCTTTGAAGATGCGTTTCAAACCGTTGCATTTGTTGGTAGGATGGTTGATGAACCGGTGATAACGATGATACTTCGGATATAACATTTCTTCGGCTATCGGTGGACGTCGCACATGTGGTAACTTGATGGCGTTTTCTTGTATCCATACTTCCAGTAACTCGAGGACCTCTTCCATGGGAAGAGGAAAGTGTGGAAATGTTAGATTCGGTTTCATATCTTGTTCCTATTATTGTTGTTGCTGTCCTGGAGTCTTGGCCGGACCTTGGGATGGGGTCAAGGATGAGGTTGGATATGAAAGGAAGCGCGTGTTTGTGTTGCTTGTTGAAACGAAGCTTTCCTCTTGACTCATTCATTACTGGAAGTACCCATCGATGGTTGGATAGTATGCTGATTGTTGATCAGTCGTCTGTTCCCACGGGTACCTCCATGAATTTCTTCTCTAACAGGCCTCGCTATCTCCAGTGGGGCAGGTGTAGTTGTCGCAGATCGCTTAACGATCTCCTGGAGTTCAACGACAGTTTATAAATACAAATTTTCAAACAAGGCTTTGCAAACTAGCGTCACGCTCTCGTTGAAAGGATGTCGATTGCAATGTGACAAATCCGATGAGTCTTCCTTTTGAGTTTGAGGAAATTGTTTTGAGTCTTCAAAAGAAGCAAAGCTAGGTTGACGGATTCTTTCTGGTTTTCATTCAGCATGGGGATAGACTTCTTCTTTGTCAGCGATGGAAATACAAATATTATGAGGAGAATCGACATGATCAGTGTTAATCAAAAGGGAGTTTTCGGCAACATTCCCTCTGGGGTGAATACTTGTTTGTTCCTTTGATAACCGATCTGTAAGAATTCTTAAAAGGGGAAACATCCCGTTATGGATCTTGATAATATCAGCTTGATTTGCTAGGACATTATTTAGGATTTACCTCAGATCAGCTATATCGGTTGGGTTTTGAGCATACATGTCCTCCGAAGGAATTTGACCAGATGGGACGAAATCTGGAGTAATTGGAGAGACTTCACCAGTACAGGAAAACATGAATTTGAGATTGAATGCTTCTGACCTTCCTAGAATCAAACATCTTAAAAATTGGGGAATGGATTTTGTAACCGAGAGGTTGATCTCCTACTGTGGTCGTCAATTATTTTATGGTGAATACAAATGTAATGCAAAAGAGTACTTTCATGTAACTTCGAGAGATCAAAATCGAACAGGACAAGCGTAAACCAATAAATAGTTGTTCAAGTCATGCTTCGGTCACAGAGGTGGAGATGATAGGTTGATCTTAGGGGAGGGAAGCAAATAACGTTGAGAAATCACGAGTGCGATGAAAATAAGGTGTAGTTTTAAGAACGGATTATCTCTATGATAAATCTTTATTCTGTCTTAGTTCCTTTATAAATAGATGGGGCCATCTATTTATAGTTTAATAGGAAACACGTTGATTCTCGTAAGTGGTAGAAGCCATAAAAAAAGTGGAGAAGTAATGATTATGGATATTGTAGTGGGGTATTGTTTGAAAAATTAGGAAGTCTTGTTTGACCACTACTCCTCGTCCTCTCAATTGCTCTGAAAACGTCCCATTATTTATTAACTTCTTGGTCGTGGATGTGTCGCCACAATGCACGACTTATGTAGACCTCCAGACCAATACCCCAATAAGAATCTTCTCATGTGTCGTATTTGATATCTCGTAGAAATAGCGGAGTTGTGGACCACCACTATTTTGATTAGGTAAATTCAATAACTTACTAAGTCAGTGAGGAAAGTTGCGCAACTCACTAGTTTAATAATTAGACTGATCAGTATCAAGTATGGTAAGTTTCATGATCATGTACTAGCTTAGGAGTAACATGGCGTAAAGTTGGAAGTGTTCGAAGCTAAGATTGCGCGAAATTTCCAAAGGACCAGTCGTGGCGCATTCAAGAACCCGGGTGAAAGACTTGGCAAGACGCGGAAAGGGTTGGCGCTAGCATTAGGCCAACGCTGAAGTAGTGACGCGTCTTGGAAGGCTGGCGCTGGCACTAGGCTAGCGCTAGAAATTAGTGACGCGTCCAAAGCAAGGTCGGTGCTGAGGAAACAGAGAGTGGTGACGTGTCCCTGGGGACGCGTCTTGCTTGAGCTAGCATGCGCTATTTTTTCTTGAGGGAATTATGCGCATAATTATGTATCCTCAAGGAATGGCTCTTTAATTATGGCGTGTCCAAGAGGAACATCGCATAATTTGTGACGCTTCCTTGAGTAAAATGCTAGAGTGGCATGTATTTAAGAACATGACATTGAATTATGATGTGTTCTTTGCGAACAGGGCGTTAACCTGGAATGCGTCTTCGAAGATCAGGCATCAGGATACAATACAAGCTCTAGGAATAGCACTAGAGAAGACTCAAGTTGCTCTATACTAGTGGGCAATTCATCTAGGAGCTTGACATTTATTATGCAGAGATTATTGAATATCTGGGAGTATTGCAGCAAACACCAGTATTGTTCTAGTAATTTCATACATAGATGGATACTGAGTCATATATTGATTATGATTATATACATACGTATATATTAGAAAGACTAAAGGATCAATATAGAATGCATGTAATTATTTATATAGACTGTACTCTTAATTCGCCTGTGGAATATAAGTAGAAATACATTGTTTCATATTTTAATGCAAATTCAGAAATATTGCATGCGCACAAATATGCATGGATATTTCTATATTTCTGTTGCTCGGTAGAGAACGATTTTACAATTCTAGCCCTTGTTTAAAATTCACCATCTACAAGACATTGTTTTAGGGTGAAAATAAATGTACTGCAAAAGAGTACTTTTGTAGGTTTGTGAGATCAAAATCGAACAGGATGAGCCTAAACCAAGAAATGACCGTTCACGCCCTGTTTCTGTCACAAAGGTGGAGATGATGGGCTGATCTTAAGGGTGGGAAGCAAAGAAGGATGAGAAATCACTGTGTGATGAGAAAGTGATGGTGTGTAGTTGAAGACTGAAAAAAGAACTGTAAACTGGATTATCTCTGGGATAGATATCTGTGACGTTCTTAGTTTTTTTGAATAGATGGAGTCATCTATTTTATAGTCTTATAGTGAACACACTGATTCCTCGTAAGTTGTGGAATTTACGGAGAGATAAAAAAGTGATGATTGTGGAGATTGTAGTAGAGTCATGTCCTGCAATCAAGAGGAATGTATGACCACTACTCCTCATCCTCTTAATTTCTCCTAACCGTCCCACTATTTGTTACCTTCTTGTCGTGGATGTGTTGCCATATTGCACGTTGTCGTAGACCGCCAAAACGATACTCCAATGAAAATACCCCTATGTGATGTATTTGATATCTTGTAGAAAAGTAGTGAAGTCATGGACTGCCACTATTTTAGTTAAGTCAAGTCAATAACTTGCTAAATTAGTTAGACAAGTTGCTCAGTTTACTGAGTTGTTTAAGTAGACTAGCCAGTGTTAAGTCTAGCAAAAATAGTTAGTTTAATTTTTATGTACTTTCTTAAGAGTAACATGACGTAAATAAAGTGTTTGAAGTCAAGATTACGCGAGAGTTCTCAATCATGCATGGCGGACTTGCTTGAGAATATGCTTAGGATAGGTGTGGCGCTAGCAATAGGCTAGCGCCAAGAGAATTTGTAGTCTAAGCCAAGACGCATTCCTTGGAGCGCGTACAGCGTGGATGGCGCTAGCCAAGGATAGCGCCACGAAGGAAGGAAGCACTGGATAAGTGCCAGAGTTATGGAAATGTGCAGCGCCAGCGTAAGCTGGTGCTATCAAAGATGCAGCGCTGGCCAAGGCTAGCATTATGGAAATGTATAGCGCCAGGCCCTGTCGAAGATGCAGCGCTGGCCTTGGCTAGCGCTATGGGACGTGCAGCGCCATCGCAACACTGGCCAAGACCAGTGCTATGAATGTGCAGAGCTGGCTAAGGCCAGTACTATGGACGTGTAACTTTCTCGAGGACTGTCATCAGGCTATGATGCATCCTCAAGGGATGATCTGTTGAGCTTGAGCGCGTCCTTAGGGCTCGATCATTGAGATGTGATGCTTCCTTGAGGATCGGTCATTGAAACTAGGTTGCGTTCTTGAGGATCATTCATCAAATTTGAGATGTGGCTTCAAGAACATGGCATTAAGCTAAGATACGTCTTGGAAGATCTTGCATCAGTTGTTCCCAAGGTAAATATAACTTATTTTTTACTACGCTATGAGAATAAATTGATATTGATGCGCATTCAAGACAAGTTAAAGGAATCCAGCCATGAAAGTTATGCGACTTGAGACTAGTTCGATATGGCACAAATATTATATATATTTAGAGAGACTACATGATCAATATAGAAAGCATGTAGTCATTTGTAGAGACTGTATTATTAATTCTCTTGCGGAACATAAGTAAAAATACAATATTTCATATTTTGATACAAAGCTAGAAATATACGTAGATATTTCTATGTTTCTTCTGCTGGGCAGAGGACGATTTTACAATTCTAACCTTTGTCAAAAATCCACGATCAACAGATGTAAATAAATCGTATTTTCCACACTCATCATAGAAGTTCATTTAAATCATGGTATGATTCATCTTCGTATTTTGATACAAGACGTTAGGCCTAAGAAGCAGTATCAGACACTTGACTAGGTTTAGATAAGATTATATGACTTAGGGCATGAACATTGGAGAAAGAAAACAAATTTTGAAATCGCTAGTGTCGTTGTCACTCTAATGAAAGAAGATGATAACACTTTGAATAAACAATATGGTCTCTTTGCTCGGGTGTTGGTAGACGTTGATTTAGCTTCCGACTTGCATAAAGAAATCTTGGTAGAAAGGGATGGGTTTAACTTTGCATTCTTGGTTCCACTATCATATGAAAATTCCAAGTTTTCTGCAAGCATTGTGTAACGCCCCAAAGTTTACCTACTTGGAAATCTAAAACACTATTCTACATTTTAAGACATTCAAAATCTACAACATCTATTTAAACCACTACGACGTTATGACCTTTTTGCAATGGATATTAATGTTGCAGCGAATTTAAGCAACATTTGTATCCGTCGAGAATAGGTTGTAACAAATTTTATAACGAATTGTGCAACTTATATTAACGTTGCTTTATTTAATTAAAGTAACTTATATATACGTTGATTAAACAGATTTTAAGCGTTGTTTTATGTTTATTAGAGCAACGTATAAATCGAACTTAAGCAACGATTTCTGATTCGTTTTTCAGTCAGACACATTAAGGTGGGCCGTATGAAAAATGTTGTTGGCAGTTATTTCTTTCTGTAACGTTAATATCCATTGCTCATTTTTATGAACTAAAGCAACTAAATAATTACCAGCGTCTATATCAGTTGGTAATTTGATTACGGTTTCAAAAAATAGAAAAATTGATAAATTTCTGCAGATTTCTGCTGCTCCATATGCCTTTCTAGACTGCACCTGCATTCCATTCTATATGAAGCAGAAGACCTAATCTATCCATATCTTCTATCAATGCCTCAACGAGCTAAAGTGAATTACAAAAAATATAATTATATATTTTATTGACCGTCACCACGAACAATTGAAGTTGATACGAAAGCTCAAAAGTTTATCAACAAAACATAAATCTTGACACTCTAACTTAATTATTTATAGTTTAGAGGATGCAAAATCAAAGAAATCTCAACAAAAAGATTACTTGGTGTGCATTGGATTTCTGAAATTATTTTTCATGCTCTCTCAGATAGACTACATATATTTGACAAGAATCTGTATACTGGACATTCATGTTCACCTTTACTCGACTAAGAATGAAGGAGCCTGTAAAACAGAGAGGAAACTTCACACTTACCATGAAAGATAATCATCCTCTCACCTTTGTTGTATGAATCTCCTGAAATCAAGAATTGTATTAATTTTACACTCCGTTCGGTAGGAAGAATTGGAATCATAGGAATTCAATTATGGGGTAATCCAATTCTTGGAACTGAATTCAAATCCAAAAAATTAGTGTTTGGTTGAGGTAATTCAATTAATTTTGTTTTTACCTCGGAATCCAATTCAATTGCACTATTGGACTAGTGCAATA
Source organism: Papaver californicum (assembly GCA_023531435.1). NCBI lineage: Eukaryota > Viridiplantae > Streptophyta > Magnoliopsida > Ranunculales > Papaveraceae > Papaver > Papaver californicum. The sequence goes on along the minus strand of JAJJMC010032380.1, from coordinate 4,467,698 downwards.
AAAAACTATTATTTTGGAGGGAATCAGATTCCTAGGAATTAAAAATCTTAATTGCATATATAGAGTTGATTTATCTCATTCGGTTCAAGTAATTGGATGCATTCCCTAGGAATTTGATTACCTAGCCTTCAATTCCTTGATCAGAACTACTAGAAAAAAAAAATACTAAAACAATAAATTTATCTTGAGGAAAAACACAAAATAGTAAACAAAATATAAACCAGATAATTTATTCATATGAAAGTTATAAACCGAAAGAGAAGAATACTATATAAGAGATATGAACAGGCATACTAAGATACCAAGAAATTGAAAACATATACATGCTCTGTCATGATAGAAGGATAGCAAAATCCTCCTGGACGGCCACAGTTGATTCACATTCTAAGGTGGTCAACATTACAATTGACATAAGATCTATAGTTAAAAGTTAACTTCGACACAACAGGTAGTCATAATTACAATTTCAAAGCCTTCTGACTGAATTACTATTTCTCTAATCTAGCTACCAAAAAACAAAGTCAGTTGTAAGGATATCACATCTCCCTCTCTGCCCACCCGGAACCATTACTAACTCCTCTTACCAATTTCAGTCATCACTGAAGAACTGAGAATTCTTAAAACTATAAACATATTATAAGTAAAATAATATAAACTCTCCAAGTGGTCAGACGACACCAGGTAATTAAACTAGACAGCTTGCATATATTTCATCATCATACCATAAGCAATGAAAACATAATTGGATGAAAAATGATATCGTCATGCTTAGACTTAGGCGGTGGCAATCAAGTGATATTTCTAAGTAAAACAGTTTAGTACTAGTATAAGGTTATCACATCATCATAAATAATAAACAAACATTGGTGGTATTAGAAAACAACCATAAAGAATACAACTATCTTTTCGGGCATTCTTCCCTTGTTTTAGCATGTGCAGGTTAGCGGCATAAACATGTACATAGCTTCAAGGGGTAACCCTTCCAAACCACGGACCTGTGCAAGTCATCTACACACTACGACAATCACGTTAAGATCATATATGAACCTTTGAAACACTTATAAATGCACTGTCCTCACTGTTAACAAACATAAACCAAGTTTCGGTGTTGCACTAAAAAACGTGAATTACCTTTCTCAGGATACGATCCTCAATAGATTCTTATTAAACTAAGTAAGGGAAAAGCCATAACTAACTTACACAAGACGACTTCTGAAAGCCAACAGAAAAATAGCAACCCACCATTATCACCTGTTGTTCCCCTATCAACCAACTTAGAAGCACTTCCGGTGGACGATGGATGGACCAAATTCACCGTACTCATTCTTGGAGATCCACATCTATGATCACAGTCGATCAAAATTGGAACAAGAGTCTGTCAAGACTTTATTTCATAACAAAAGAATTAGACGGAGTGTTAAATTAACAATTAAAATAAACTTGTTTTATACTATTAGAAGACTACGGCTTGTTAATATCCAGAACTTTCTCTTGCAAAACTCAACTGTAAAGACTTTCAAAATTTGAACTCAAGTGGAAACTCAAAAAACAGCTTTAGTTCTCCGAAAAAGTACCATTTTCTGAAGTTTATCAGATAACTCGGTGCAAAGAAAGTTGATGATTACGTTGGTTCTTGTGGATTTTTCTATCTCCCCGGTTTGATAAAGAAATGAAACAGAAGACTCCCAAAAAGGTGCAACACTAAAATGAAATTAGAATGAACATCATGTAATTATAACCCTCACCTGATGGAAGGTGCTGAGGGATGCCAATATGGACCCACCAATCCAGGCACTGCATCTTCTTGCTGGGGGTACAACCACATTGATCTTCATGTTGTTGGGTGCAAGCGCAATCGTCTCCTTGCTCATACGATCTGCAATCCGAAGGAACATTGTAGACATACTAAAAACATTAATGATGAAGACATGTAGACAATAAAAATGAACTACTCACATTCTGATAATCGTAATAAAAACCAATCCTCTTAATATTCAACCCTCTTAATATCCAACGAATAAGCAACAGTTAAACCTCAGATTAAATATGAAAACCCTTAATAACAATTGAGGAGCCTACATGATCACCTGACCCAATTTCTTGTTTTAACGCATCACCCGTTTTCAACCATTAAAGATCAATAAGAAACGGCGAATAGAAAAATAGAGAGGAGAAGAGGCGGTGAAAAGAGAAAATAATAAGGATTTATTGAAAAAAATTTGTATATCATCATGGGTATCCATCACCCAAATACTTTCGGGTGCAGTAAAAATATAAAATTAGTATAGACATCCGATGGTGGGTCTAGAAACTCTAAAAATTAAGAAAACTCTGAACTTGCAACCACAACTCTCTAAATTAACCTCAAATTATATAGGATGTTAATATGGACCCATCAATCCAGACAATGTATCTTCTTTCTGGGGGTACAACCACATTGATCTTCATGTTGTTGGATGCAAGCGCAGTAATCTCCTTGCTCATACGATATGCAATCCCGGGGAACATGTAGACATGTATACTAAAAATATTAAAGATAAAGACATGTATACTAAATCAAAATGAACTACTCACATATTGATAAAGCGGGTAGTAATCGTAACAAAAATCAATCCTCTTAATATCCAACGAATAAACAGCAGTTAAACATCAGAGAAAATCTGGAAACCTTAATAACAATTGAGGAGCCGACACAATCACCTGACCCAACTTCTTGTTCCCAACCCATCACCGATTTTCAACCATTAAAGATTGATAAGAAACGACGAGCAAAGAAAAAGATAGGAGAAGAGGCGGTGAAAAGAGAAAATGATTAGAGTTTATTGAGGAACTTTTATATATCATCCATGGGTATCCATCACCCAAATATTTTCGGGTGTAGAAAAAATATACAAAAATTATTATAATCCAAAACTCTTATTAGTCTAGACGTCCTACAGTGGGGCCAGAAACTTTAAGAATAGAAAACTCTCAACTTACAACCACAATTCTCTAAAGCAACCTCAAATTATATAGTTAAATTGTATAGAAAATGGAGGTCAGAAAAACAATTAGTATATATTTAGTTACCATGGAACGGCCGATTGGTGGAAAACAAAGTCTAAGGAAGCTAGTAGATCATACGATACTAGCTCATCCTAAGACCAGTTCTAGTAAGGCTGTAGTTCGTCAAATTCAGTTTTAAAAAAATACTGACATATATATAATTTTTTGTCATGTTAATTGGATACCCAACGCCAAGTAAAGAATGATTACTACATGAAAGTACCGATAAGGCAGAATTAAGTGTGGCATGACCGCAACTAAATCTGGTATTAACAATCCAAACGTCAAACCCATTGTCAGCCAAGATAAAAGCAAGGGACTCTGCAGGTGAATTCAATAACCAAGTCATTCCATCCTGCATCAACAATCATTGACAAGGCAATATCATAATCATATACATATGCTAAGGAAGAAGGAAGAAGGAAAGTTCGTAAATATTTCGCTTAATAAATGATAGAAAAATAGTTGTTGATGCATTGAGTTTAAATAATAACCAGTTATTCTGATATAATAACTCCATTATAGAAGATTGTAAGGTTATTTTCAAAAAAAAATAGTTTTTTCAAAGTAAAGGATTTAAAGAGAGACTGTAATTCATTAGCTGATAAAGCAGCTAAATTCTGTATAAGGTCTAGAAATTTTGGAGTATGGCTGGATTCAATTCCTAACTTTCTCTACATACACTGAAATATTTTTATTAATAAATTCTCATTTCCTATCAAAAATAAATAAAATGAAAATGTCTATTACATGCCTAGTAAGTTATTGGCTTAAATATTAATCATGCCGATTGCACTTAGCCCAGCATTTTTAGTGAGAAGATTTTTGGAGTTTGCTCGACCATTCTTTCTATTGTATCATTTCTTATTATCGGTTAATTGTATCATTTTTCAATTAAAAAATCTGAGGATTTCTTGAACTTTTCCGAAGCATAGCACAACTCATTGAATGGCTAATAGAAATTCGGAATGGTGCCCTCACCATCACAGATACATTGTCGCCAAGTTGAAATGATTAACCATTGGAAATTAAGCTTGGTTTACACGTAATCTAAACATGCCCAAACAAACATATTAGACAGAGATGTAGCCAAATTAAGATTGGACAAAGTCCATCTTTTCATATTTTTAATTTCTATAGTTGCACCTCTGAATAGCTAGGTTACTACCTTTCACTTAGATTCTCTAGCATATACTACCTCCGTTTCAGGAAAAGAGTTACTATCACTTTTTCAAATTGGTCTATTTTTAGGCTAAAATGAAAAAGTGATAGTAACACTTTTCCAGAAACGGAGGGAGTATATAGTAATCTCATACACTGAATTAAAGGAAACTAGGTAGAGAGAGTCTTGAGGTGTAATACGCTATGAAATATATTTAATTCAATACGCTATGAAATATATTTAATTCTTTGTGCAAGCAAGACAGTTGATCCACTACTGTGGTACCGTACAAAGCAAAACCCAAGAGGGTATTTATATAGATGAAATTACAGGATTGCTAAGTAGACACACGTCACTCAACATGCTTTAGAGCATATGAGAATGCCACATCAACTACTAACAAATATGTTGACTTGATTCAATACTGGTCCAATGATAGGTCAGCCATAATAGTGCACTTTATCACAGTCCTCTTTGGATGACTACCGTTACTTTGTTAAAATATTACCAAAAACATTTAATAGGATAAAAACTGGATCAACGAAAACATTATAGCACTGCGAGCTTTGTTATTCGGCATGAACATATTGCCTTGATAAAACTTTGTCAAGAAAACCACTGAATGCTGAAAACCAACGATGGTACTGACGACGGTTCTAATTTTACTTCGTTAAAACCTTGTCAGAATATAAAAACCTGAACCAAATAGTATCAGTGATTATCCGATAACCGCATATCAATGAACTCTATGGATATACATCTCTTTGAATGATCATCATTTTTCTAAGTTGTTATCTCATTAAAAACCTTGCAAGGAAAATCCATAGGGAAAAGGTGAACTTAGGAAAATATGAGTACTCAGAAAATTGATAGATCAGCAAATGTTGCCTCGTTAAAACCTTGCCAGGAAAAACCCAAAGGGACAAAAACCAGGACGAAGGAAAAAGAGTATAACATTTTGAACTGCGGATAACATTGGACTCACATGCCTCATTAAAACATCGACAAAGAAAACCCAGTGGGAACCCTGACTAAGAGTACAACGTAAAGTCCAAAGTGTCCAATATCCATAGTCTTCCGCGACTTTACTCCCCCTGATGAGTAGCCTTCTCAGTTGATCATTGTTATCGATAATATTGTATAAAGATCACAAACCATCTTGTAATATCTTCATCAGTAGCTTCTCATACTCGAGAAAATTTGGTTTGATCATCTTCTGTGCAATTCCTTAATGATCTTTTGAGTCTGCCAACTTTTTATCCTCCACAAGATTTGTATGAACAATCGTAATTGATTGGAGGAAAAACAAATATCCTCTACTAATAGACTCTATCTAGGGAATATTTAGTAGTTTTAACAAACCAGTTAAAAAATCATAACTTAAAAGAAATGATTAGCTTTTCTCTGTGGGAGACATTCTGCAATCTTTTTATGCAAAAGATCTAGCATAAGGGTACCACAAAGATGGAAGATTTTTTTTCGGACCAATGTCGATGTTGATGCTGGGTAAAACCAGACTTACATGTTTACCACAAAATCCAATATCAGGTATCGATAGCATATTTCAGCTATTGTACCATTTACAAATCTTTAGTATAACACTGACCACAGAGTGATCACATCTCCTTTGTTGAGATATAAACCAATCAATATTAAAAGTAAGAAATAACACAATTGTAACTGTGCCAATTTGTCCATTTAAACATGTCAAAACCTTTAAGGTTGACGAAATTAATGGACCACTAGATATAATGCTCAATCGACATATTGAGATCTTATTTTACCGAGATTTCTATCTCGAACTCCTGCTTTAACAATTTTTGGCTTTGGAGATCTTCATAAGTTCCAATCAAATTGATATCTTATTCATCAAATCTAGTAAATGCATAGTTCATGAGCATATAAGATGGTTCGTATTTCCATGGTTTAAAAAGTATTCACTTAGAGTAATTCATTTCGAACCACACAGGTTCGATTAAGTTTTAGTGAATATATACGATATGGTTTGTCTGTTGACGACTAAAATCCTTAAGGGACTTTCACTTAGATATCTGTATATAGTTTCCTATACATATGTGTATACAGTAACCACACCCTTTAGATGCATGTCAAGTCCATGAAAGACTAGCTACCAGACTAATACCAAAGAGGTAATTGCATCTATAATAGGGAATATGCTTATTTGTTAACCATCTCAGGTTTCCGTGAAAGACTTTGTGCCACATATTAGTTGATTTTATTTTCTTACTTTTCACAAACTCCCACTTATAGCCAATAAGGCATACATTATCGGGTGTTGGGACTGCAAACATACATTTGCGGCGGATGAAGCTCACATTCTCGAGTGTTCGGCTGCAGTTCCAAAATTAAGCAAGAAAAATATTATTCTGCTTGGATCACTCCTTTCCAATTTAACCAATCATTCCTTTAATGACATATTCCCTTATATAGAGTGGCTTAACACCAACGTCATCTATATATGGCAGTATCAGTGGATAGTTTGACTATGTCACTACCAATCATTGTATTATGATCACAAATTTCTCATTTTGAAGTTCTACAGCCTTTGTAGATACATTCTCTTATTAGGAGAACTATAATCAGATAAATCAGATCTACCTTTAATAGTCTCTTCGAAAGCACTATCGTTCAATGATTGTGATTGGTCCTTTCTTTTCAGGAGGAGCAGAATAATTTGAATCGAATAGTCATCCACGTTTGTGGTGTATTTTTAATGACGCACTTGTTGATACATTCACAACTTTTCAAGAAAGCAACTTGATTTGTAATTTCTGAAGATATCAAATCTTTTGCATATCTTTCATTACTGAAAATATCAAGATGAGATACATCCTGGTTTATCTTTTTGCAAACCAGGATACCTCACGCTATTTTTCAGGCGATAGCCATTCTTCCCCCCCCCCCCCCCCCCCCTAACGGTTGGAAGAGTCTCTCATCAAATTTGTAAATCATGTTGTAGTAGCATTCGCAGTGGAGCATCATATAAATCAGCACATTTTCAAACAGAAACATGACAATGGTTTTATGAGTAATAAGTTCAAAATGTGTTATGAATTGTTCAACTAAACCATTCAACGAATGCAAATGAACAATATAATTACTCACCATCAATGCCCATAGCATTAACAAAATGATACACCATCAATAATTGACAAACAAGAGTTTCATACGAAATTTGTACGAGTATAGATTTACAGTTATCACCCAGGTGATATGACGAGTCATGTATGACTACCAGACTATACTTTCATCAACCTAATTAAGTGTTTGTGGAAACTCGTTGTCAAGGAGGTGGCGTTGTATGACATGCGACCTTAATTTTCTCATCACGCTTTCTGATAAGCGTCAAAATGTGTAACTGATGCTAGGACTAAGGTCCTAAAAGCGTATACAAGCGAAAGAAACAACTCAATATGGATCGGGGTCCATATTTTCCAATCATATAAACTTTTTCGATAAATCCTTTGCAAAGGGGGGATACTTATCCACAACTATTTCAGTAGCTACTCTGAACATTATCGACAACTAGTTTGATAATCAGTTTATAACGATCTTACATCATTCTCTAGAGTATGAGGATATTTTAATCCATTGGTACCAAATTTTAGTATGTCGATATTCTTCTCAATGCAACTTTTATGGATATGCTTCTCGTCAGGAGTTATAAACTCATCACTCAAAGAGAATATGAACATTATATGATTAGATTGACATACCTCATATAAGAGGCTTTCGTCTATGCTTGTAAGCATATTTTCAGACGAAACGATCGTTGCGATTCCATGGCATGCCTTGCAAGGAATTTATTTATGCCGGATTACGCTAGCGTACTCCTACTAAATCCAGCAACGGAGTAATCTCCAACACCTTAAGGACTTATTGGTGCGAGAATTTAGATGAGACACAATTGGAGTTAACCAATATCGTCGACGATTCTCCCCATGATCCCCAGGTGAGAATGTCTCATCAATAGAACTTTCAGTTCCGCATTACTCTACCTTATCAAGGTAGTACCTGGGTCCTGATACGACAACACGTGACCCATGAGAGATAACTGATCAGGTTTTCTCTCTTGTTTACTGTCCAGCTGGAATAAATTAAAGAATTTACAATATCATATAAAATAACCAGTAAACTGTAAAATAAATTTTGTGAACACAGACACTATCTCAATATCAATCCCAGTCCTGCCAAGACGACAGATAGAGATTAAAAATTATGAACGTCATTCCATGCGCATGTACCATGTATTTTATGTCACAACGATAGCAGAGCTCTACCAAGCTCGAAGATGGATTATACAACCAATCACTATGCCACTGTCCCATATTTTACCACTTCAAGTGGTACGCTGCTTATCAGGTCTCTAAACCCGAAAAACTCATTGTGGTTCCCAGATTTAAATATGCCTATCATATTATGCATTTTCCTCATTTTGCGTGTCTATCAATTTTCCAAAAATAGATTTATTTGCATAAGTACTCATGCAAATTTAATTCACCAAATTTGTGATTTTTCGTAATAGCTTAGGGCAACTCCAACTGTACGAGTATACCAAATACCAAAGAGTAAAAAAATTTGCTCGTTTTTCATTTTTTACACAACGGTTTTGTGAGTAAATATGATCGCACGTCGTTTTAATTAGACGTCTGTTATAAAACGCTATTTTAAAAGAACGTTAGGTGACACGGACGTTTCTGTAGTGGGACGTATGTTGTTGGACGCACATTTGGGTGAGCGTTTCATATTCTGGAACCAGACGCACTTATAAATGAGCGTTTGCATTATCGTACGCTTCCTTAATCAAACGTATGTTTAACGTCCACACTAATGGACATTTAATGATATACGATGTTCCTAAAAGACGCATGAATGCCAGAAGCCACTTTATAATAGCGCTTAGTATTGAAACGTCCACCAACAGAAGCGTGAGCTGAGTTTCACGTTCACCTAAAGAAGCGTAATGAAGCACGTCCACCAGTGTAAGCGTTAATAAGATTGGTGCTCCGGCGCTCTCCTAGAAGAGCTTCTGGTGCTCCAGCGCTCTCCTAGGAGAGCTTCTGGTGCTCCGGCGCTCTCCTAAGAGAGCGCCTGTTATCGGACGTCTTTTTAATAGAACGTATTATATATGGATGTTATTTCAGTAGAACGTTTTAACCAGACGCTATTTGGCTTGCGTTTCTTCTGCCAGCGTTCTCCTAGTGAAGCGTTACTTCATACGCATTCTTTTGTGAGCCTCTCATCAAACGCTTTTCAGGCACTGCGTTCGTCTTTGAAACGCTTTCTTAACGAAGCGTTTTTTGTTAACGCATATTTACAAGAGCGTGCGACTATATATATGTTTGAGAGTAAAACTGCTCTGGTACTGTACAGATAGTCGCCGAAAACCCAAATTTAATCGCCTGTTGCGCTTGAATTTTGGCGACCAAAGAGTAAATATAATCTTTACTCTTTGGTCCCCTCGTCCGTTGGAGATGCCCTTAGGCAACTAAAAGACTAGATATTAACTTTTAATATCATTTAAAGAAATGCAACACTCATTATCGCTCGACGTTTGTATATCTACGAGGCGCAGGTAATATATGCAGCTCTCGTTGTTGCTATCACAACATATACAATGTGCATAATATGCACTAGCATTTTAAAGCCCGTTGAGGTAAGAGGTGCATATATTATGCATATCGTAAAGCTAGCGGAAATACGTAAGAGCGTAAAAAATTTATCGCTCTCCTTATTACTCGTCGTAGCATTTACACGACACATACATTTCATCTTTGAATTCAAGCCAAACTATACATCATCAAAATCAATGAAGGATTTTTTTTTCTACGCCATCCAAAAAGGACGCAAAAAAAACTTTTATTATTTAATTAATGAGGAAAATAACAAACACTACAAAACTCAAATATTTGGCTAACTCGGAAATCGAATATATCATAAACATGAGTTATTTAAATAGGTTCCTCTTCAGATATCTCTTGTTATACCGCAACAATTATTTATGCGGCTAACAACGTATATAAGGCACGGTTAGAAGTCTAACTTCTTTCCAAAACATTTGCCTTTACTTTAGCAAGTCCTAATAAAATAGGAAACCAAGTTATATATATATGGAAACAATGTATAACTATTAAGAAATAGTTAAATAAAATAGATTAAGGTAAAAAAGAATTATCTTTTTCCGTATTATCATCCCATGCCGATCTTCGTAGAGCAATTCGTGCTGATAACGTTTCATATTTTTAATCTCTATAGCTGCACCTCTCAATAGCTAGGTTACTACCTTCCACTTGGATTCTCTAGCACATATATAATAATCTCATACACTGAATTAAAGAAAGTAGTTAGAGAGAGTCTTGAGGGGTAAGAGCAATTCCAGTGGGCATTGGTAAATTTGCCAAAATGCCAAGCCAGATGCATGGACAAACTCGGTTTTGGGCAGTGGGGAGTTGGCTAAACGACGCAATATGAATCGACCGAGGTATGGTAGGCCGAGCGTCCTAACATACCTTGACTATTGTTGAATCTTTATTAAACACATCCAACGGCTAGAATTCCACCCCAACTATTTATGATATTTGTAATTGAATTAGAGAGCATGTAATCACAACTCCCATACGTGCAATCAAAAAATACTTCAAGATTATATAATGAGCTTCATAAAGCAAAAAAAAAAATACTAATTTTATTTCACATTCAGTTAAAGTTTAACAACGTTTTTTCTGGAGTAGTAAGCCTACTTTTTAACATCGCGTACGTACAATCAAAAAATCCTTCAGGATTGCATAATGAGCTTCATAAGAAAAACTTGTCTGTTTCCATCTTCGTCATTCTTCTCGAGCTCGCAATACAACTTCAATATTGGTTTCACCCCTTAATCGATATCGATTGACAATCTGAACTAAAGCTACAAATTCTTCCACTTGTCTTCTTATAGTTTGATATCGACAAAACAACCCAACTACATTACGGTTATTCGGGTTACCACCGGTGTCAGTGCAAAAGTTCTCATAGATTCTGCTCTAGTAACTCATACTCACTAAACCATTATATCGTCGTTCCTTATTCCTTGTAGGTAGCATGCAATAAAGTTTCTACATAGAGATAGATCTTCATCAATGGTAAACTCTGCCCGATTAATATACGGTTGAGCCATATGGGTGTAAAAGAAGTTAGAAAAGAATTTTGAGAAAGTGTGATTTGGGAAGTGAAAAGGCTTGAATATATAAAACTATTTTATAGCCGTTGTCATCTCAACCTAGGTCGATCGTCTCAGTTTGCAACGACAACGGCTATACAATTTATAATTTCGATCTTAGCCGTTCATATAGTTTTAAATTAAATATACTTTGATTCAAAAGGAATAAACAAGCTTAACTTAACTAAAATTAAAATTAGATTAAATTAGTTAAAATTATATTAAAAGATCAATCTCAATTACATTAATTTAATATACTACGCTCTTTTACAATATATAAACTAGGGAAGTAAAACTTAAATTAAATAAATATTTCAGTCAAAATCTCTGACAATTTTGGGCTTCCTGTTTATCTTCATTTGACGGATCTTCCATTCGATGCGCTCTTGAGAAGATTTTCCCTGATATTTGTGAACAGTCGTACGGTTAACTTTTAAATTTTCTTTTCCTTCGATTTTCTTGCCTTGGACTTTTCTCTTTCTAATAGCTGCATTTTCGACTTGGTTAACATCTAAAACTTGAACCTTTTTGTTTTTTCTTATTCTCAATTTTCTTGTAACCATCACATATCTTATTAATAGAATCTTCGAGTATGACTCCATAAAAATCTGGTTGGGTTGGGAGATCACGTTGGGTTGCAATTTTTGCTATTTTTTCTGACTTTTTTTAACAAAGGTTGTGAAGAAGAGTTTGACATGGAAAGATTAAGATTGAAGTGAAAGTAGAAGATTTTTTGAGTGGAGAAGGTGTGATTTTGGAGTTGAAAATGTTTGAATTTACAGGGGAGAGAATTGAGAATCGTTGGATGAGAGCCGTTTAGATTCGACCGTTGTCAAATCTCATTGAACCGCTCGACCCAGCATGGGCCCAACAACTCAATGTGAATCGATCGTCTCAAACATAGACGATCAACTTTCTCTGAACTCTATAAACAAACACCCCAATATACTTATTTATTAATTCGTTTTTTTGAATTTACCCATCCTACTGTGGATGGTAATATACCAACTCTATTATCTTTGCTCTAATAAACTATGAAATATATTTAATTCTTTGTGCAAGCTAGACAGTTGATCCACTATTGTGGTACAAAGCAACACCCAAGAGTGTATTTATAGAGATGAAGTTACAGGATTGCTAAGTAGTGGAATGGACATGTCTATATACACACACGTCACTCAACATGATATAGAGCACGGTTTTTAGACTCGAGTCGAGTCGAATCTACACACGTCTCTCAAGTTTCAACATGATATAGAATATGGTTTTTAGACTCGTACGAATCCAAAACGGTTCGAATCGTATGTATGAACCGATTTTCCTAGGAATCGTGATTTTCATTTTTCGAATCATAGATTCGTTTCATTTTTACGACTCACGCTTCTTATTCTCTCTGTTTTTTTGTCATCCAAATACCAAATTTTAAGAATATCTTTTTTGTGGAAGACATTAAAACTGAACATCCGAAATCATCAATCAAAGCTAATTTCTATTAATACAAAATTACATACCAAGAACACAAAAACGGATTGTTTCTAACATGCATCAACGCTATAAACAACTTTGTAATTTTACAAACTCAAAACCAAAAACTAACAACCAAAGACAAGATCTTCATCGATATCATTCCATAAGAACATCGGTCTATTGATTCTGCTGAGTTGTTGTTATTAGTATAGAAGATAAAGTCAAGACATCGCCGGTATATAATTTAAAGAGATCATGTTGTTACTACAGAAGATACATCGATGTGTAGTAAAGCCTGTGAAGGGGAAGAGAGAGGCGGAACAGATAATGAGGCAATGAACTAGGTTTTTAAGTTTTTAAAGTTTCAATTTGGCTGGAAGATTTCCACAACTACTCTTGGATAATGCTAGCCGTGTGTATGACTAAATTAATTAATGTATCACAACTAATTTAAACTTAATGGGTGAATTCTTAATTTTAGTATGTTAATATTTGTTCTGTAGTTCTCTCATACGGCGTGACGCCTTAAAATTCTAAATATCTTTATATAAAAAGTTTGATGATTCAGCGTACGGATCAATTTTTACAGAAGCCTGATATAGGGGTTCCAAATTCAATCGAGGGGCTCCTCTAATAAGACGAAATAGGGCATTATGAAGTAAAACTCAAAAACCCTTTATCCATAATATTTTCACAATACCCAAACCACCCCTGATTAGTAATCTTAATTACATTAATTAGTTAAGATTAAATTAAGTTAAGCATAATTAATTAAACATAATCTTTTACTTAATCAAATGATTTGAATTTTTTTTTTTTTTTTGAATTTATGTTTGGTGGGAAGAAAAACTAGATGAAATTTAAGAAAATTTTATCGTTTTTTTTTAAACCCTAGATTTTGATTCAATAAACCATAGTAGCATTAAGCATACCTCTAACTTATACTCTTGATCTCTTTATGGCTCAAATTTGATGAAATCACGATTTGAAAGATTGAATTTTTGTTGTTCAGAGAAATTTACGGTTGGGCTTCATGTCGAACCCAACCGTAACCATAAGAACACCGAAGAACACCTACGGTTGGGTTTTCAACAAAACCCAACCGTAAATCAAAGAACAATGATGAACACCATCTTTTTCCCACAGTTACGGTTGGGTTTTAAACCAGACCCAACCGTAAGTAGAAGAAAAATGATGAACACCATTTTTTCCCATAGTTACGGTTGGGTTTTAAAGGAAAAACCAACCTTAACACATCCTTTTGAGCATTGATTTTTTTGGTTAAATTTGAGTTTTAAAAATCAAAATTTTGAAATAATTCAATCATTTTTACTAGATTGAAGGTAAATTGGGTGTTTGAAACAAAGAAAAAACGAAAAACACACAAATTAGATAATCCAAATTTGTGTTATCCAGTAGAATTTACGGTTGGGTTTTGGCTTATAACCCAACCGTAACATATTCTGTTAATTTTTGTTCCATTTTCAACACAGAATTACGGTTGAGTTTTGCCTTAAAACCCAACCGTAAAAAAGTTTTGGAGTTTGTCCAAATTATATTACGGTTGGGTTTAGTTATCGGACCCAACCGTAAATGATCTTGTTAACTTTTTTTTGATTTTCAATATACTCCAAATTGGTTTTAAAACACACCTTTTTAACTTATTCATTCTATTGTAATAGATTTAAAGTTGTACATTAAAGGAAAAAACAAAGGAAACGAAATACAATAGATCATTGGATGATTACACTTAAACACTTAAAGATAATGGCGATAATCAAACATCCGACGTGTTTCCATAATACGATAGCAATCTGTATGCTTGAACTCCTCCCCATATTTGATTTTATATTGCTCCATAGCCAACACATGCTGAATAAAACAAATCAGTTATAAGTTTGAGTTTTTGAAATCTCTTTTTAATTAACGATTTATTAATCGACAAACTTACTCTTTCCACACCGTTCTCGTAGGGATTTGCTTCGAATCTCATTTGCATTTCTAGTTTTAAGTTGTTCATTTGTCTATACAACGTCTCAAACCGTCTCTTGATGGCTCTCCACGTCCTATGATTTACATTCCCCTCTAATGACGCAAACATTCCGAAACACACGCTTCCACCATTCTTCAGTATCTTGATCCTCATGCCAATATTCTTGTGAAACAACGTTGTTATTGTTGTTATAGAAGGCTCTATCGTAAGCATGCTCTACCATCGTATGCCACGCTCGAACAATTGCAACATCTTCATCATTCGTGTATGTATTTACCATTTTTAGTGGTTGAAAGGGTATGGTGAGAATAATGAGAAAGTCTAGAATTATAATGAGAATGAAAGGGATAGAGAATAATGAGAAAGTGACAAGGAAAGGTTTCCTTTTATAGGGAAAAAGGAACCAACGGCTAGATTTTTCAAAAAAAAAATCCGTTGGAATTGTGTACTTTAAGGAGACAGAAATTCTGAAATTTTGAGAATCTCGTAGAATTTACGGTTGGGTTTTAAGGTGAAACCCAACCGTAATCTTGTTGTGGTGTTTCTACAATTTATTTACGGTTGGGTTTAGTAATCGAACCCAACCGTAAAATTGAGTATTTAGTAGGAATTTTAGTTACGGTTGGGTTGAGTCATCGAACCCAACCGTAACTTCTATTGTTAGTTTTTTAGTATATATTTTATCATATAGTTACGGTTGGGTTTCGCCTTGAAACCCAACCATAAGCTGGTTATGGTGGTTGTAAAATTTATTTTACGGCTGGTTTAGTAATCAAACCCAACCGTAAAATTGAGTTTTTAGAAAGAAATGTAGTTACGGTTGGGTTGAATCATCGAACCCAACCGTAACTTCTAGTGTTAGTTTTAGTGTATATTTTATTATATAGTTACGGTTGGGTTTTGCCTTGAAACCCAACCGTAAGCTAGTTGTGGTGTTTGTACAATTTTTTTTACGGTTGAGTTTAGTAATCGAACCCAACCGTAAATATGATTTTTTTAGTATGAATTGTAGTTACGGTTGGGTTGAGTCATGGAAGCCAACCGTAAAAAGGAGTTTTTAAGACAAAATTAGTTATGCTTGGGTTTAGTTCATTTTCTTATCAAATACCAGAGTTGTTAAAAACCTTATTTTTAACATTAAAGGAAGAACTAAAGGAAACGAAATACAATAGATCATTAGATGATTACACTTAAACACTTAAACACTTAATCATAACGGCGAAACTCAAGATAGAAACTTTGTTCCAAGATACGATAGCAATCTGTATGCTTGAACTCCTCCCATATTTGATTTTATACTGCGCCCTAGCCATGACATGCTGAAAAAAATAAATCAATTATAAGTTTGATTATTTTAAATCTTTTTTTAACGAACGATTTATTAATTGACACACTTACTCTTTCCACATTGGTTTCGTCGGGAAATGCTTCAACTCTCATTTTCATTTCCAGTTTTAGGTTTTCCATTTCTTCATACAACGCCTCAAAGCGTCCCTTGATGGTACTGCACGTCCTCCGATATCTATTCTTCATACAACGCCTCAAACCCAACCGTAATACTCTAACCAAATTTTTATGGACACTATTGTTACGGTTGGGTTTTTCTCAAAACCCAACCGTAAATTGTTTTCAAAAAATGGCGCAAATTGTTTACGGTTGGGTTATCTTTTGAAACCCAACCGTAATATCCCGAACTATTCATCTTCTTCCCTTTGATTTACGGTTGGGTATTGAAAATAACCCAACCGTAATACTCAAGAACATGAAATATTACGGTTGGGTTTTCACACGGACCCAACCGTAATATCAACTGTGTCCAACATTTTTTTCCCAAAAACACAATCAAACACACGAATAAATCAATTACAAGTTCTAAGAATACATGGATTTTCTACAATACCTTAGATACACCATTGTTGGACTTTTCGGTGATTGATTTTGCTTTTCACTATCGATTTCTTCTTGAATCTCTTGATTAGGTTGAAAGGAGCAGGGTTGATTGCCATCACTACTACCTTTAACGCTTTTAGTATGCTTCTTCATCTCGAATTGTTGAGTTTAATCGACGATGAATTTTGTGAATCGGCAATGAATTGAGATGGATTACGGTTGGGTTTTTCTTTGGTTTAGTTTTTAAAAGTTATGAATAATGTTAAAAGTGTTTAGGTTTTAATTGGTATAAGGGTAAAATCGACATTTAACAAAACCCCTAGGACATCCCTTATCGTAAAATTGGGTCACCTCGCCTCAACTGGGAGCCCCTCAATTGAATTTGGAGCCCCTATATCAGGCTTCTTTTTAAAACCGTGTTATAGAGCATATGAGAATGCCACAACTAACAAGTATGTTGACTTGATCCAATACTGATCCAATGGTAGGCCATCCAAAATAGCCGTCACTTTATAACACATCCCTTAAACTGTTTATTGTTGTCCTCTCTTATTACTACCTACGTACATGTCCCATTCATTCCTCAACTTCTCAACTGATGGGATTTCTCTCTCTCTTTAGCTACTCTTCTGCAGAGAGTTTTCATTTCAAAGGCTTTTTTTCATGGGAACTTTGCTGACTAGTCCAAAATACCTGGACCGAATTAATCATAAGTCTATCTGGGAAAACCCATTTATCTATAAATCTAAAAACGTTTTAAAAATTAACAATTAGAGTTATACCCATCACGTGGAATCATCTCATGAACTCTATCTCCTCCACCTTTCACTTTCTTTAATGGAAATTTAGTTTCAGCTACTCACCCACCACTTCATTACTTCTCTAAAACCCTAAAAATCTAGGGAAAAATCAAAATAAAAAAACACCTGAAACCAAATCCAAAAAAAGAGACCAAAAAACAAAAATCAAAATCTGTAATAGAAGACTTTGATTTCCTTGAGCATTATACAACTCAAACCTAAGCTACTGTCAGCAACTACTGCATATTTTCCACCTAAAATGGGTACCAAGAGAAAAATCAACAAAAGAATAAAAGAAACAGTGATTGAAGAACACGATACTCCTCAATCTCCACCATCGAAGAAGAACAAGAAAGCTTCTAGAGTAGATTATATACCAACAAAATCAAAAAAGAAGAAGAACAATGAAGTTGTTGATTCTCCAACAACATAAAAAAAAAATGAAACAAACTGTTGTTGATTCTCCAGCAAAATCAAAAAAAAAAAGAACAAAGAAGTTATTGATTCTCAAACAACATAAAAAAATATGAAACAAACTGTTGTTGGTTCTCCAGGAAAATCAAAAAAGAAGAAGAACAATGAAGTTGTTGATTCTCCAACAACATCGGGAAAAAATGAAACACTTGTTGTTGATTCTCCATCTACAAAGAAGAAGAAAGGTTTTCTTAAGAAAGCTCTTGTTGTTCGTTCTCCATCAACATCACAGAAGAAGAAGAAGAAGGGTGTTGTTGTTTCTGGTAAAAAAGGTACTGATTCTAATCATCGGTGCATATCAATATATAACATACTTTGTTAATGTTATAGAGTTAGATCTAGCATACATCATCGGTACATATCAATATATATATATATATATATATATATATATTTCATGTTATAGCACATAGATATAGCATGCAAAATAGGTTATATATTGATATGTACTTGGTTTTTAGTATATACTGGTCAGTACATATCAGTACATATTTATTTTCATGTTATAACATCTAGATCTTGATTGCAGGATAAGTATATATTGATATCTACTTTGTCCTAGATATTAAATTGGATCAATAAGTATATAAATGTGAAGCTCGGTTGCTTGGATAGTAGAGAATGGAGGTGGTATTTGCTACAATGGAAGATTTAATCCTCAACAGAGCAGTAGAGCAAGATCTTCTCACCTATGCTCAATATAAGCTTCAAGTGGCGTATGACGACGACCAAGAAAATGTTGAGGAAGAAAGAAAACACTTTAAGGTGTTGCACCTGGATCCAGCTGCTTGGGTATGTGTTGTTTTCTTCTTTTATACTTTTGAACATTGGATATGAAAAAGTACATATTGATATATGATTTTGTGAAATAACCTATTAAACGTTTCCAATTTTCAGTATCATGTCGACAAGCCAGACACATTAAAGGGAGCAGAAGTGACTGTTGTTATTATGCCAATCTTGAAAATGAGCAATGACATCGAGAAGATCCTTGTACCGATGTGCCATGGCAACAAGCATTGGACCCTGCTAGAGTTTGAGTTTGAAACAGAGAAATTTATCCATTACAACTCATCTGTGGCATTCGGGGATCATTGTTATGAGAATTCCAAGAAAATGTCTGAGTACCTGTTCAACCCAGTCAATCAGTTCTTGGATGAGCATCAAAGAAAGATGGTGAACACCGTAAGGTTGACTGACTATGGCTGTCCACAACAAGGAATCTGGCCAGACTGCCTTCTGTATGTGATGCATTTTATAAAGAGGAGATCAAAGATTGATCGTGATGGAAAAAGTTTGGGAGATGACGAACAATTGATGAATAATATTCAGATGAAAAGAATCAAGTTAGCATGCAGGTCGTTGACAGTCACTCCGCCTGAAATCAGTTGGGAACCCTCCCAATGAAAATATATGTTTAACTGCAGAGTACTTCAGATATATTTGTAGATCTTGGTATAAGGAGATAAGTTGGTGCATTTTAGTTTTTGTTGGGTAGGGTTTTGTGGCTAAAGTGAAGAAGATAATCCTTAATTTTTTCTTATACCACATTTGGTAGGAGAGAAATCTTAGGATATTTTAAAGTAAATTTAGTTATGTTGACCAGGATTTATCATTATGGGGATAGTGAGAGTTAAGGTTTTTTCTATGAAAGGTAATGTAGTGGATAGTCCTTCTACGCAGTATGTACTTCCATAACTTTCTTATTGTGTTTACTATAGAACTTGGTTTCTACCTATTGAACTTGGTTTTTAGTTATTATGTTTATATCAGGATCTTATTATGTTTATATATATGTGTGTGATGATTTTTATTAGCATTGTTAGTTTTCTATTTAATTTTAGAGTTATATAGAAAGGAAGAACATATTGATATGTGCTAGGAAGTACATATTGTTATGTACTTTGTTCTGAAACTCTGAACCAATAGATTTATATTCTAAACAAGTAAATATTGACATGTACTATGAAGTACATATTGATATGAATTTAAAAATTTACTTTGTTTATATACATTTTTTTTTTGTTTTTATAACAACTACAAGATTACTAAATAAAAGAAAAATGTATTGGGAATAAATATCACTAATAACGAGGGGGCGCTATCCCCCTCGACCCCGTATATAGTGAATGACATTCAACCACATGTTCATACATCTTTTAAGATAGAGCAAAATATAAGATTTATATCATCAAATTCTCGTTCTGTCATTAAGAATATAATTCAGTTGGCACAAAACAAGTTCTGAAAAAACATAAATAAGAAAAATCTACTATACTTGTGCAGTTTTTGTTGATGTATGTTACACTAAATATCAATATGTACTATGCTAGTTCTAGTTTATGATTTATATGTACTGCTTAAAACCATTCTCATGTATGATACTACCATAAAAAAAAATCAATATGTACTGCTTAAAAACTTACCTGTCGTGATTAAGAACAGGTATAATAGCGATTGAATATAGCTAGTGATAACAGCTAACTTTGAAGTATTCGTCGATATAATCAAGGAACTTTCCCCCAGATGCAGCGATAGCTGCAGTAGCATGCAAGCATGGAAAACCATACACGCGCCATCTTTGGCAAGTACAACTCTTTTGTTGTACATTGATAGACACATTTTAGTGTCTGAATTGCACCTTAATTTCTAGGGA
>JAJJMC010032380.1:4387581-4446982 GCA_023531435.1 Papaver californicum | reverse complement strand
CTAGTTTTCTCCATATTTTCTAAAAATATTCTCTAGTTTAATTTCCTGATTTTTATTAGTTTAGATTAAGTTTAATATTTTCTAAAATCATTACCTTCACAAGTTCGAGAATCGAACCTCTTTTTACCACTATATAAAATCACATCATACATCTACCATATGAGACCTAGAAACAAGAAACCAAGCATATTATTTACGCAATATATATTGATATTTGCCCTACACAAACAAAAAAGAATATAATCTGCCAATACATATTTGATATTTTCCCTAAAAACTAGTTTAGTGGATATCTCAGTTCAAAAGAGCATGTTACCTAAAAAACTAACCTTGGGGAATGAACTTCAAAGACGTGAGCATATGACTAACTTTCCAAGGACGACCAATTTGAATGTGTAGTTCAAGCAAGGCTTGATACAAAAAGGTTAAGAGTTCCGAATCCATCAAAAGACTTTCTTCACGACGTTCAGACATCAACTTTATTACCCGTAGCCTACACAACAAATAAAACTAAAAAACAACGAACATATTATACATATGGTACATATATACTTGTAGTGTTACAAGAAACTTATAAAAACATGATTGTGTCAGAGAGAGCACAAGGAGGTAACTTCTTCTCGCGGCGAATCCAGTTATTAAAAGACTCGACAATGCTTGAAGAAGTCTGACCATACCTACATCCTGGGAAGTATGCACTAGACCACTTTTCCCTAGGAATGTTACGACAATATTGACCGAAGGCCTTCCTAGATAAACCATTTCTTGAAGACCTTCTTGATATCTTGCTGGAGAAAGCGCATATGTTGCTTTTTAAAAACAGTCCATCACTTCTTTATATTTTTCATCAGCCTTACTGATGGGTAAGTTCTTTTTCAAGTGGAAAAAACAATAACTATGATAAGAATCAGGGAAAACTTTATGAATTGCATTCAACAGACCTTCACCTTGGTCAGTCAAAAAGGTGATGGGACGATGGTCCACAACTTTTTTAAGATTGTCCATAAACCAATGCCAATTATCATTATCTTCGACAGGAACTAATGCATATGCAAAAGGATAAAAACCTGGAAAGCAAATATAAAAGACCATATCAATATGTACTTCATGTCTACACCTTCAAATTATGTTATACTTGCAGTGTATATCAATATGTACTTTATGTATGATGTGTATGATCCTAAAGTACATAAAAAACAGTTACATATCAAAATATGTACCATATAAAAAAGTTACCTTGATTGTCGTTAAGACATGTCGCATCCATTAGACCTCCTTTAAACCTCCCCGTAAGAAATGTCGCATCACAAAAGATCATTGGACGACAAAGTTTATAACCCTCTCTATAAGCTCCAAAGCAAATAAAAAGTATGTTGAATCTCTTTGTTGCGTCGTTGAAATCAAAATCAATATAAGACCCTGGGTTGGTTTCCCGAACAGCAGTGACCCACCAAGCAAGATCAGTGTATGACTTTACATCGTGACCAAAAATTATTTGATGCAATAACCTTAATGCATGATATATGTGGTGATACTTGATGTTGATCCCTCCACCAACTTTAATATAATCCATAATCTCTTGTGGATTTATGAGAGGGTTGTGCTTGACACGCTCATGAACTAAATGATTTACAAGCTTCCTCGAAACAGTTGGACTCCTCAACCTATAACCAGGACCACAAGTGTGCCTACCCACATAATCCTTTATCTTAAATACATCCAAAGACCCATTCATGGAAACCGCATGAAGCATCCAAGAGAACAGTCATTGTTGCATCTCACTGTGAATCTCTCAAGGTCATTCTTCAATTTTTTAACCTTATATCCAGTCCTCAAACAATATTTCTCACATGCTAACCGAACAGCTTCAACACCACCATGGAAGAGATTGTTTTTATCTTCAAAAAGATTCTCCAAACCATCAGAAAAAAGAACACTTGCAACCTTTTTACAATCTTTAAAATTTTTGTTCATAGCACTCAAAACCAACTCAACACTGTTGTCAAGATCAACACTTCTCAAAGAACTAGATGCACCAGATAACACAACATCAACATGCAACTCAAAGAAATCTGAATTCTTCGTAAAATATAATGCATCGATCCCTTGAAGAGATACATCAGCAAGGACAGGGACTTTCACTCCATTTTCAACATAATTAACAACAATAATTGATGGAGTCAACCAGCTCCACGTATTACAAATAGTAAACTTCAAATCTTCCAAAGCCGAAGATAACGTAACCAAATATGCAATGTGGTGTTTCTTTTGGTATACATGAGAGTAGCAAAAGTTATTTGGATTAGAACCAACACCTGACATGTTGAACCTGAAGAAATGTCATCCAAATAAAATAACACAAACAAAAAAAATCAAAACATAAATTTTAAGATGATATGAATACTAAATCTACAGTACAACATAATATGTACTATTTTAGAAGTATCACAATATTATAGATTCACACATAACAGACAAACAAAAGCATATTATATGCAGTGCAAACAAATATGTACTGATTCAAAAATGGTATACCATACAGTATATATAACAAAAATAGCATACTATAAAAACAGTATATATCAAAAAGTTTAGAAAAACAGTACGTATTAATATGCACTGAAGAATCATTCAAAACATCCAGAAGAAAGAACAAAAATCATGATTTTCTGAAAAAATAAAAGAAAACCAAATAAAACCTATTATCAAACAACATGTAAAAAAATTGAATAAGACGATCTAATGAACAAAATAGAACGATTACAAAAATCAATTTCAAAAATCAAAAGAAAAACTAAAACAAAAACAAAAACGAGATCGATCATAGAATTCAACAAAATGTACATCATAGAAATCGTAATCATCGGGATTTCAGTGTAAGAAAACAAACAAAATCATGAAATCAAGTTGATTATCATGATTTCAGTTGAAAAAACAAAAACAGAACAAAGCATAACAAAAATTATAAGAGCAGAGAAGAAGATTACAGAAAAATACCTGGAGATTTGAAATCAAAACCCTAAAACTGAAAAACACCAACTGAAGCAGGGAGAGAGGAAATCAGATCTGTGAGTTGCCGAATGTTTTTTGGAAGATTTGATTTCGGCTCGATTTATACGTTCGAACAAGAAAGGGTATATACGGAATATTCAAAATGTAATTTTCATTACATTAGGTGAGTTAGACGAGCGATTCATTAAATCAGTCTAAAAACTTATTTTTAAACGAATTAAACAGGGTTAGATGGATGGATTACACGATAAACTGATCGTGTATCTAGGATTATGTAGTAATTCCTAGTTCTTCCATTACCTCTTCATAATCTCAATGTGGGTGTTCTTCCTTTTGAGATCTTCGATCACACCCATTTGGTAGTGCACCATTTCCAGCTCTCTCTCACTTTCTCCATATTAATTGCATTATCATCAGCTCTTGTCTCTCTTAGGAATTACCAATTTATCAGCTTTTAAATACTAGAGATCCAAATTTATTCTTTTGGGGTCTTAATAGATCCATTACATAGATTACAAGTGTATAATCACCAAGTACTCAATGCAGCAGTATCTCCGATCAAAAGCCAACAATCACACTCAACCGAAACAAGTTCACCAATCTTAGTTATTGCAATACTAGGAATCATGACAACAGCTTTATTACTAATAGGTTATTACATATTTGTAATCAAATGTTGGTTAAATTGGCATAGAATTGGTGCCATGAGAAGATTCTCCTTTAAAAGATATGAAGACCCATTAATGGTTTATGATCCAGCTGCTGAACACCGTGGTGTCAATGCATTGGTTATTCGAGCAATCCCAATATTTCAATTTAAGACATGGGAAGGTGATAATGAAGACAGTAGTTTCCATGAATGTGCAGTTTGTTTAAATGAGTTTCAAGAACAAGAGAAGTTATGGGTACTTCCTAGTTGTAGTCATGCTTTTCATTATTTCATATTGATTGCATTGATATTTGGCTTCAAAGGAATGGTAATTGTCCGCTTTGTAGATCGATTATTTCGACACCAACTAGATTTCCTTTTCATCAAATAATAGCTCCAACTTCTTCATCACAAAATCAAACTCCTTTTACAGATACTTTCATTAATACTGATGAAGATTTTGTAGTCATTGAAATCATGGGTGACAATGATAATAATACTAGCTCAGAGCAACTGAATACTAATCGGCGACAAGACATGGCGAAATCAGGAGAAATTTTGAGTCAGCCAAATGTTGCCAATCCTTCACCAATGAGAGTTAGGATCGAAATCAATAATGAAAAGGGCTAGAAAGCATAGTCATGTTTCAAGTATGGGAGATGAATAAATTTATATTAGAGGGAAAAAAGATGATCAGTTTTCCATACAACCCATTAGAAGATCAATTTCGATGGATTCTACAGTTGATAGACAACTATATCTATCTGTTCAAGAGATTATACAACAAAAGAATAGACAACAGTTGAATGATGCGAGTACAAGTGACCAACAAGATTCTAGCAGTAGAATTCGAAGTCGATCGTTCTTTTCGTTTGGAAGTGGACGAGGATCTAAGAATGCAATTAGTCCTTTGAAATTTGAGTCATAACAGTAATAATTCATCTTTGAGTTTTAACTTCATGGTTCTTTTTTTGGAACAATTTTTCTACATTTGTTAAGAGATAGTAGTTCTAAAAACAGTATAAAAATGGGTGTACAACAAAGTTGAATCTTGGGTAAATACTAGAGTGAGATTAATTTTCAAACCCTATCAAATCTGTTCTTCTGTGGTTGATTAGTACAAATCTATGTTTAATGATTAGTTTGATTGTAAACATCATAGGTCGAGCTCATATTGTGTGGATAAGATATTCAAAACAAAAATGGCACGTTTTTACTTTTTCCTTTTTATGAGTTCTCTAGCTTTCTATAAAGTGACTGATTTGATTGTGAGTTTTTTCCTTCTTTTGTTATTCTATACTGAGAAAATCCCAAGAAGGGGGGAAAATCGATGAACGTCTCCAGTGACCTGACATTTAGTTAGGAAGAGAAGAGGAACAATTATTGATTAAGTAAAAAAATGCTGATGGAAACATTGTAGCATCAACTTAAATAAGGTACCCCCAGTTGTGCTAACGGAAAATAAAATGAGAAGATTCTGAACACAAACAGATTTCCTGAATCTTAAACGCTGATCAAGGCACCTGTGCAAAAAGGGTACGAACATATTGAATTACTATGGCGGATTAACGGCCCGAGAGCCAAAAGCCTATGAGCAGATTGGCTTACTAGGGTATCTACAACAGTCTGTTTAAACAGAGCAAACAAAATTTAAGTTTTTATACGCCACAGTAAGCAGATTTGGTCGACCGAAGATTCGATCGAATATGATCCGATTTAGGAACTCATATATGCGTTACTAATTGTTTTTGTTTTACATCACAGTATTTATGTGCCACATTTTTTCAATTTTTTATTTTAATTTGAAGCAATTGAAAGTGAAATTGATGGAATTCAATTTATTTAATATAGTTAAAGTAAACTGGGGACCCAAATCTCTGATTGTAATATCAATTTTATGAAAAGATGATCAATTTCGATCCAATTTGATCGAATTGAGTGAATTGAATGAAATTGATGCAAATTATATTAGAACACGGTTTTTTCAAGGTTTTTAAGTCGAAATAATTGAGGACCAATTCGAGTTTTGATTGATTTGATGGTGCTTAATGATAATTGGGGGTTATAACTCTTCGATTATCAAATCAATTTTGGAAAAAATGATCAATTCATGTTCAATTGAATCGATTAAAAACTAAAAAAAACCTTTACGTACATTTACATTTTAACTCCCACAGTTACCATATAGAAGGACTCCCTTCGATAGTCCAGCTAGGAAATATAAGACAATTACATAATTCAAATATCAGTGGCAGAAAAGAAAACAACATAAGAATTTAAATACTTAGCCCCAAAAGTCTTTCAAAACCGTATAATCCTCTTCATCCCACATATAAAGCCGGAGTTTTTGGATTTTCTTATCCCATATATAAAGCCGGAGTTTTGAATTTTCTTATTATCCCATTGTATAGGAGGAACTCTAATTTTAAGAAGATTATTTACCACCTACACCCTTATTTAATGAGCATGAGTACGAGCATCCACAATCACTAATTGCAAAAGTCATATTAAAATGATATATTTAACATTTGAAAATAACATTTTTGTGTTTTTACGCAGAGCTAATATTTAAAAGAAAACAGTGTTTGAAACTGAGCCTAAACATTAGGCTCAGTTTAAAACTGAGCTTGAATGTTCGAGCACAGTTTTATACTAAGCCTAATACGACTGATGTTCAGGCTCAGTTTAAAACTGAACTGAAACTGAAACTGTGTTTTATAATGAGTGGAGACAAATTCCTAGAATACCATATGGTGTTTAGAACAACGTTTATATATTTGGTGCAGACTGAAACACTGCGCTGTGTTTAAAACTGCACATGTTAAATTTGAGAAAAATTAAACTTGAATGATATACATACCATTCGAGTTTACCATATATGGTATAGATAACTTTATACCATATTCAATGCCGCCCCAAAATGGGATATATACCATATTAATTCAATGATTATGGATGTTTTAACATCATAATTAAGTTAAACTAGGAAGATACCCATGCTACGCACCGGGGTCAGGCTTTCTCTTTAAGATTTTTGTCTTGAGTAAACCATATATGCAATGGGTGCATATGAACCCGTAATACATGCACAAATCAAGTACTATACCCAATTGGAAATCTCTAAAATAGTGAGCATTCTTTGATTCATCAAGGTTCTGTAAAGAGTAATATGTTATAGTAGTATGCAAAACTCAGTCTCGCACCTCTGTTTGTAATGGCTTCAACAGTAAGTAGCTTAACCACTTAAAAGAAGTCACTGATTGAAGGAAAATCGAAATCTTTTTGTTGCACAGAGACGTTGCACTCATTGTTCCAGTCTTCTATCTCCAATATAGTTGATATCCATCCTTGTGCATGCAAGCCGTTATCACTTCCTAATTCATCACTCATAGATGCACAGTTTCTGAACGGTGCACCTCAAATTTTCATCACCAGCAATAACCAAGTTGGTCATGTTTGCAGAGGAATAAAAAACTATGTAGCCAAACTAAAAACAGAATCCACAAAAAAGACACAAAAAAACACAGATGTTTGAACACCAATATATATAGGAATGCACTGAATCTAAAAGAACAAAGTAGCATCTTGAGCTCCAAATGAGTTTAACCATTCCCATAACACACATTTATGCTTTGGAAAATGGATGCAAAAAATAATCAAGGGAAGGTGCACACACTCACCAATCATGCAGGTAGAACAAAACTTCATATATTTAGTATCTATGAAATAGTTGTAAACTGTAATGTACTGATTTATAGAGTCGAGCATAATGTTTAATCTAACGTATATTTATTTCATAAATGCTAGCATAGTGAAATTGTGCAACTAACGGAAATAGTGTTACTGATGTAGGCATCAGTTAGCAACAAAAGAAATGAAGTACTAGAATAGATAAATTGCCGAAGCTCTTTAAAAATAAAAAGGTGAGCAAACATAGTTATTGATCAATTAAAAATAAAGTAAGGTAAGAAGTTCATACTTCTAAGATAACATATCGTCATCAGATACTCTAATCCAACCATTTAAGAACACCTTACTAACAAACAAATGAAAACATCTAAAACAGGTTTGCAAGGAACATCAAAAAAGCTTGATAGTTACTTAAGCCATTTCATAGAACATATAACTGAAGTGTAAATCGAAACTTGTATATGTCATAATTAAATGGAATTAGTGTATTTTTATAGAGAGTAAATAAACAAGGAGGTTGCATGATGGCTGGAATTGAGAACCTATTGGTTAGTCATCAAATCACAGACATAGGATTCAATGTGGTTAAATATAGTTCAAAGGCATAACTTAGCTATCAAATAGACCCTGGTAATGATTTTTTATTTGAAATCAGTATGTTCCAATCTGCATGGTGAATTGAGATGTGGCAGATCCTCTGGATGGCGGATTGAATGCAAATTCTACTGTTAAATGAACTGTAATTATTTCAAGACTTCGCCAGAAAGCAGGAAATTGTTACCAAATCTTACACCTTAATCCCAATTCTACGTAGACAATATTTTAGGAGTGATAGAAACATGTAGTGGAAGGGAGATAAATCCCATTAATATGACAGTTTGATAGCAAAAAGCTAACAACTTTGCTCTCTGTCTATCATTTCTAATTCTTAATGGATTACAAACATAAATTATTTCAAAAGTACTGCTTGTCTAATTGGTTACTGGTTAGTTATTTTAAGTAAACAGAAACATGAAATCTGTCTCGGTTAAGTACCCATATATTTCAAAGTTCATGGTTATGGTTTGACG
Organism: Papaver californicum; assembly: GCA_023531435.1. Lineage (NCBI taxonomy): Eukaryota > Viridiplantae > Streptophyta > Magnoliopsida > Ranunculales > Papaveraceae > Papaver > Papaver californicum. The sequence goes on along the minus strand of JAJJMC010032380.1, from coordinate 4,438,561 downwards.
CAACTTTTTTTTTAATGAGGTAAGCATTTAGATTTTGTATTGATTTAGCAATTGTATGTTCACAAATTTATCCAAGCATAAGGGAACAAGACTAACCTCTCCAGTCTACACTTTGTTGTTTCAATTTGATTTCGGCTTTTGGTCATTGTTTAGTCCAAACAATGTTGATAACTTTGCATTAGCTCTGAACAAACGGAGCTGAGAAAGGAACATATATAAACAAAACTAAAAATGAAATATCATGATTGAAAAAAAAAAAAAAAGTTTTATCTACCAAAAAATGAGAACAGAATTGGTCTAATAGATTGAATTTTGAGTGACGAACTACTAACCCATAGAGTTGAATTTTGAAAACCCAGTAGGAACCAATGCACACAGAACTGAATCCAGTACCTGTATCCAACCTTTAGTAGGGTGTTTCAGAGATCTATAATGGGTAAAAAAGGAAGAGTTAGCTCTTTTATCAGGAAGAATATATATGTTATAAAGAAAAAACTGTTTAATATCCAAACACACCCATTAATATGATATTATCACAATCAAACAGATTCGAAGAAATATAATCATCATCCTTCAATAATCAAAGGATGAGTAAAGAAGAAAAAAATTGAACACACTAATAATAAGCCAAACACCCCTAATTTCAGAATTAGGATTAGGATTTGGATTATAAAAAAAGAAGCAAAGCATAAGAAAGTATAAATTTCAGAGAGAGTGAATGAGCAGTTCGAGGATGAGACTGAAGAACAAAAAAAATCAGAAAAATCACAACTTTCTAAATACAAAATGATGAGAAGAGATTGACGAACAAACTTATTGTAACAAAAGTTTCGTATAGATTTGGAGCAGTTGTGATCGAAGAATAGATTTGGAGCAGTTGTTTGTGACGATAATAAAAATGGGGGTTTAGTTAGTTGTGAATGAATAGAAATTGGGAGTTATTCGATGAAGGATTGAAGTGAAAGGTGTAAATAGAGTGTAAAGAACATTTTTTTTTAAGTATGGGGCAGAATAAACAAAAAAATTCTAATTCCCAATACTCTCACCACAACGATTTATATTAACAAATTATAAGATAAGAATAAATACGATAAGAATATTTAATTTTAATTATTATTACTATAATATATATATAAATATTCTTAGTATTAGAAATATTAAATAGGATAAAACAGAAAAAAAAAAATAGATATTTATACTTTATGAATCCTATATTTAATATGAAAGGAGTAATATCTTATAAAATCGAATCCGTTAGTATTTTTAGTCAACAGGCTCAAGATCCAAATTTTAGTTTTATGCTCTATCTTGAGCAATAAGTTAACGGATAAAACTCATAATTTTAAAAAAGAGGAAATATAAATAATTAGGGTTATTAATGGATTCGGGTCCTTCCGGATACCACTAGATCCAGTTTCGGACTCTACTTATAAAAGTCAGGTCAGATTTCTAAATTTATGGATCTAGAACCAGACATGTTAAAAAACCAGGGTACCTGTCAGTTTTAGGTACCCGTTGGGTACCGAAAAACTATCAAATTTTTTTTAAAATCTTGATTTTTTTTTTCCGCTTGAATCCAAATTATGCTTTTACAAGTTTATTGTTATTTCTTTATTAGTGTTCATCAATAAAGATTAAATATAAAAGAAAAATAGAGATGAAAAAAAAATCAAAGTCAAACTTAGAAAAATCTTTTCAATTTTGATAAAAAAAATTAATAAAAGAATGATTTAAACGGGTACCCGATACCCACGGGTATCTGCTGAGATTACGGGTCCAAATCGGATACACCTGTCGGATATCTAAATGTCTAATCGATCCAATTCTAGGACCCAGACCCATTTTACCCGGTTTCGATTTCGGTTCCGGTTCCGGATAATAGGTAACCATTGACATCCCTATAGGCAATATAATGGCAACCATATGCTTGAAAAAAATAATAAAAATAGGGTTTTATGTACCCAAAAATTATTAACGGTACCCCTTTTATCTTTATACCTCAAAAATTTGTCTCCTTAGAGCAACTGCAACGGTTGGACCATATCAAAGAGTAAATACCAAATTAGTTTGCTCTTGAAAAAAAAAACACAGTGGTTTGTACCCTAAATATGATCTTACGCTTATCTAAAGAGGCGTTTGTTAACAAACGTCATTCAGGGTGAGCGTTGTTAACTCAAAACGTCCCACTGGATGGACGTTTTGTTCTTCATCACAAAAGCTCACAAACGCTCTCCTAGAAGAGCTTTTCCCCCACACGCTCTCCTAGAGGAGCGTCTACAAACTTAACCCTTATAAAAACGTTCTCCTAAAAAGACGTTTAAGGTTAACGCTGTGCCAGAAGAGCGTCCGACTAAATTTAGGTTTGGTCCGATTGGTGGACCAAGTATGCTCGGATATGGTCCAAAATCTCGACTAAATCCTATATATGATCGCCCGTTGCGCTTTACTTTCGCCGACCAAAGAGTAAAAATGATCTTTACTCTTTGGTATGATCGTCCGCTGCAATTGCCCTTACCGCGTCAAGTCTGATAAATTCATATACCCCCAAACATAAAACAATTTTTCATCACCTGAACTCTTTAACTTCAAAAGAAAACGCCATTTTATCTGCATCCAATATTAATCTACTAGTTTTTTTTTTTTTTGTATTTACAAATTAATCGATCAAAATCCAAAAGATTAAAACAACCATTAAGTATTCACTCAAATGTCTTATAAATGTATCAAAGATCCAGGATCTTAATTGTATAAAATAATTAAGTTTATGTGATCTAGGTTTACACAGATTACACAAGAATATCGATATATTTGACTTAAATTCAAGGGTTAAATAATAAACAATAATGAAGATCATCAAAAACTTAATCATGATTATCAAAACTAAAGAGAAAGAAAAACCCTTATCTGCTTGAAAAGATGACAGATGTTCGATGTTATCCCTACTTTATACAGTAAAACTCATCTCTTCATCGACATTACAAACTATCTGGTTAACATATTTAAAGGGCATATTCGATTTCTTAGATTAGATTTAGAACATACCATAATCCAATAACTACGATTAAATATGGGGAAAAAAAGATCTTTACTAGTACACTAATTTAGGAGAAGTTTTCTTTAACGACTGTAACCTAAATTCCGGTCTGAAAGGAAAAGTATATATAAAACATTTACATAAAATTTTCAAAATTTTATCCTAGTTGAATTCCAACTAGATTTTTGAATTAAAGGGTTACCATTAATAAATGTATGGCAGTATACAGTATAAAAGAAAACTTTAAAAATAAAGCAATAATGTTGTAGGGACTTATCTTTATTCGGTCTGGACTGCAACAAAATCACGTCAATCCTTTTACACGTAATTTTTTTTCTTTATTTTTTTTTTCTTCTAATAAAAAAGAATATGTATTAATCCGATTTACTAAAATAAATTCAACAAACAACTCAACAAATATGCATCTTAGGTGGTTCAAGATGCAATCATGTTGGTTTGAGAAAGATACATAAGATGTCCATCGCTATTACTGGAACAATTTTTAAAAGGAAATACTCATATAGGCTCCATATATTGCTGCTAGGTTAGCATTAACTAATTAAGTTGAAGTTCTATTGAATTGTGGTCGTAAAATGGTGAACCACCAAAACGACGAAGAAGACGTTCAGAACAATAATGCTTCAGTGAAACTGAATTTTGTTATAAGCAAGGGATTTATTTGGTTGATGCCAACAGTGGTGTTGTTAGTCAGTCGCCTTCCCTAGTTGGGAGGCCTAGCTGAGATGGAAATCCCAAGTGCATATTTAGAAAGTTTTCTAGAGGTATTAATATTAGTATGTCTTTTTGTGCTATCTTATCTGTATATCATAGGAGACGCAAGAAAATTAAGAAGAATAGATAGTACAATAATGCCAATATATCAGACAATCAATAGTCAGGGGAATCATTACATTTCTCCTGCTAATCCTAATGTGAAAAAGGTACTGCGTTATTTATTTCATTTCATTCGAGTTGTTATTGTTTCCCTAGCCATGAGGTGGTGCTAAATTTGCACATTGATAAATTGTTCATGTAGGCGACTAAGAGGGTCGATATTGGGGAATGGGCAGATTGGGATTGGAAATCAGAAAAAGACGTAATGGTGAATGGGGCTTTATTTATACCATCAGGAGGCTGAGATGGCCACAGTTTTGCAAAAGCTGCAAGTTTTGAACCTAAATCAGCTTCTTTCGTTGAACAATTAACCATGAATGCAGGTGTGACGGACAAGAAAATTCAGCCCCCAGCACTATACGCTGGGCGGGCCAGAACTCCCCGATGTGCCACTCGAGCGACAGTAACCGAGCCTTAAAGCTTCACTTCTCACTAGGTAAAATGTAGGTCGATTTTCCTTTGCAAACATGATACTCGAAACGTAGTTTCCATACCGTTCCAACTCACCCTTGTTCTGCAAAGGGTACAAGGCGATTAAAGCCAATGGTGAATTCCTTTGGCAAGCATCACATACTTACGAGCATTGTCCAGACCTAACTCATGCCTTGGACTAGCACCTAAGCCATTTCAGGCCTATTTTTCGATTCCTCAACTCTGCTTCGACTAAGTGTTGTGTGCGTGCACTGATCTTGCTTTTTCCAAGGGTAAAGCAACTAGACATATGATCTTCTCGTTGCATAACTTGATAGGAAGTATGAACATCCACCAAATGGGATGCAACTAACTCATCAAGTGTGGCAACAATCATCTCTTTCTTCGAACTACCGATCCAGATAATATGAGTTACCAAAGTGTCGCAATCACCTCAAAATTAGATGATATGAGCGACAAGGTGTTGCACCTCAATGCATTGCATTTCGACTGCCTACGTACTCAACCTGTACCTTGAAGGGATCAAGCATGACCGTAGTTCATCCGAAGGGTCATTTTGAATAGGACAAGCAACTTAAGCCTATTAAGGAAAATCCAACATCAATGCCAAGAGACAATCGTTTCGAAAAGATCTGTTTAGGCTTATACAATTCGCATAGCCAACAATTTTCAACTTGCATCGCAAGGCCAAAGGCCAAGCAAAGCCTAGTCCGTATAGGCTAAGAGACTTTTACAAGGTATGCACCAGCTTGTGCATAATTATCGCTACTTAGTATGCTAATATGCATTCTCGAGTAGGCAACACAAATGAATGATGTTAAACATCATTCAAGCTTTCTCGGGTAAGATACATCGAAACATGGATGCTTGCTTGAGTAAGCATCCTAGGGTAAGCTACATAGCGTCAGTGATGCTTCCTTGAGTAAGCATCATGAATATCCAACCAACACCTCCTCCCTATATATGTTTTACTAACATTTCTACAAGTAAAGAAAAGGAGGGTAAGGGGCATTCATCGACTGCACCTTCTAGTGATGCATGCTTGAGTAAGCGTCAAGGCCAATTGTGCCTTTCTCGGGTAAGCAACATTAGATTGTGATGTTTCCTCAAGTAAGCATCACGCATAATAGTGCCTTAGCACTATAATACCAAGTTGATGCATCCACACCCTTATGCATCCCTGGGTAAGCTTTACAAGCTCTAGATGAAGTTTCATCCCATTCCATGACGCGTTCTTGAGTAAGTGTCATGTGAAAAATACGGTTTTTACACTATTACACCCTTCAAAGTGTTTTTTCCCGAAATTCAACTCAAATACTATTGTGGACAAGCTTCATCAATTAAGATTTTCTGCGCATATGTCCCATACCATGATGCACAGAAATCCTGCAAGGTTCGCAACGTTTGTTATGAACACAAATTAGGACCTTCTTAATATACATCCCATACAGCATATTCAGAAATCCTAATAGGGTCTGCAACTATCGTAAACACCGATTAAGACCTTCCGAAGATACATCACATACCGCATGTTCAGGGATCATAAAAGGGTTTACAATACTACCAAGAAAATCGATTTAGATCCCTAAACATATGTACCATACCATATGCTCAAGAATGCAAACAAAATTTCTCAACAGGAGACCTTAAGTGCACGTCACATATCATAACACTTAAGAGTCCCCAAAGTTGCCAAAAGTTGAAAGGGTCATCGAAATGACAAGCAATTTTTAATTTAGTACTGTGAGGACCAAACTCTAATGCCAGAGCAGTCGGATGCAAGCCTACCGTTCCAAACGGTCTTCCACTCGTAAGTGGAAGCTAGCCAGCCTGACAAGCACACCGTCCCTGATGGGTTTCTTGGAAAATTCATAGTACGCTCGAGCACATCTAAATCTTAGAGGAGTAACTATCGTAGTAATTACAATTTCTTTTGCACAAGTACTGAGTGCATAATTTACATGTTTATAGTTTCAATTCCATATTAATTTTAACTATAATTCTTGCATATTATCTCGTTATTACTTTGTTTTCTATTTTATTTGTTTCTTTAGGTGAACCATTCAAAAATCAGTGGAAATGGTGTTGAAAAAAACTAACAAGAGATAAAGGTTTATTCCGGAGTGAAACTAAGAAGTTAGAGCTGAAAAGTACACTTTTGGAGTGGAAATCCATAAGTATTTATGGCTAGGAAATTCTCCAAATCTAGTCGTAAAACAAGTCGAAGAAAGGACTAAATTTCAGATTAATTTACGACTAGGAAAGTATCAGAAGCTAGTCGTAGACTTGGGAAGAGAAAGAGAGTTTCATCAGATTTACGGCTGGAAAATCATTTCGACCCAGCCGTAAAAGGAGTAATTTTCGAGAGAAGTGTCAGGGTCAGATTTACGGCTAAGAAATCATTAAAAGCTAGTCGTAGACCAGTTGAACAGTTGGAACATGAATTCCAGTTTCACTTACGGTTGAGTTTATCCATCCAAGCTAGCCGTAAAATATGATGAAGATATATAAAGATTTTTAAGACACCATCTTGTAGAGTACAAAAAGATTAAGCCAACGCAAAAAGAATAAGGTCAATCGGACGGCGGGTGAAGGAGTTATGGCCAAAATGGTGAAGGAAGAAAGTGAAAACTCAGGCTCAGTTACAGCTAGGAATGCAAACACGACCCAGCCGTAAGTGACCCTGGAAAATCACCCGAAAATTGATGTTTTGATCACGGCTAGGTTGTGGGATAGCTTCCAACCGTAACTAAAAGTGTGTTATGCGAATCAGACTTCTAAAAATAGGAAAACCCGGTCCCAGAAGGATTCTAAGCCCTAGATATCATGAGTACTATATAAGGAGACTCCCAAGACATTAAGAAAACACCTTTTACATCACTTTGCAAGTCTTGGAGGAGAGAAAACCACAAGGAGCAAAAGCTAGGGTTTGGAGCGGTTTTACCATCGTAACAAATTCTTTACTCTTATGTATAACATGGATGCTTATACATCCATGAGTAGCTAAAAACTTAATTGATTGAGGATGAATTCTAAGTTCTAGACATGATTTGAGTTATTATATATGAATCTATTTTAAAGTTCTTCACATGATTATCGTTTGTTTTTACTGAAATCAATGTTCATGCTTGATTGATAGATTGTTTAGGTGGCCAACTGAATTGATTTGTTAATTAATCTAAAGCTAGTAAGAGTTAGGTATCCATAATTGTATCATAACACCTTACCTAAGTAGAGAACGTGAGACCTTACAGAGGGATTCTGTGGAGCAATCACGTATAAAAACAACACTAGAAAATGGACCGAGCGTACTGAGTTTAACTACTAGGATCAAACCTAAATTCACAAACCTTAAAGCATTTGATTGAGTTACATCTTGTAAGCGAACCTCAAGGTGGTTCAGCTGGATAGAATCCGGTGACTAAGCATACCTGTTACCCGGTGATAGTAGGAGTTTTGGGGATAGCTAAGCGTACCTGCTATCTACGGTTGGTGATAATTTGTGATGAATAAATAATAGATGAGTATATTAACTCAATGATTGTTTAGTAACAAAGAATTAGTTCTCGATCATATTTCTCTCCATTGCTTGCATCTTAATGACTTTTAATTGCTTTGTTAGTTAATTTCAACCTTAAACAAACCCCTTTTTGTGACGTTTAATAATTAGAACACCTCGCTCCTCGTGGGAACGAGCTCTATTTACTATTATATTATTATTTAGTAGAGTAGAAGATAAGAGAATTAATTTTTGCACCTACAACACGCATCAGGCACTTGGCCTGATTTTCGAACACAAAGTTTGCAAGGTAACTGGCATACAGTTACGAACTCTCTTTTCACGCAACAGTTAACCTACTCTTCCAACTTTTTCTATTTCCTTTGATGGAAAGTTTTATAGTCATATTACAAAATACTCACAGACGAGTCCAAAAAGCACAATCCCTAGTGTTTTCTCGGAACTTTCTCTGATACTACTTGTGACGGAGCGGAAAAATTTGCCCCCGACGTTATGCGCTGGGCAGGACAAACTCCTCGATGCGCCACTCGAGAGACAGTAACCGGGCCTTAAAGCTTCACTTCTCGCTAGGAAAATGAGGTCGATTTGCCTTTCCAAGCATGTTTTGCAAGCATGATACTCGAAACGTAGTTTCCATACCGTTCCAACTCACCCTTGTTCTGCAAAGGGTACAAGGCCATTAAAGCCAATGGTGAATGCCTTTGGCAAGCATCATATACTTACGATCATTGTCCAAGTCTAACTTATGCATTGGACTAGCACCTAGGCGATTTCACACCTATTTTTGGATTCCTCAACTCTGCCTTGACTAAGTGCTGGGTGTGTGCACTGATCTTTCTCTTTCCAAGGGTGCAACAACCAGGCATATGCTCTTATCGTCGCATAACTTGATAGGAAGTATGAACATCCACCAAATGGTATGAAACTACCTTATCAAGTGTGGCAACAATCATCTCTTTCGTCGAATTGCCGATCCAGATGATATGAGTTACCAAAGTGTCACAATCGCCTAAAAATTAGATGATATGAGCGATAAGGTGTTGCACCTCAATGCACTGCATTGCGGCTACCTCCGTACCCAACCTGTACCTTGTAGGGATCAAGCATGACCGTAGTTCATTTGAAGGGTCATTTCGAATGGGACAAGCAACTTAAGCCTATTAAGGCAAAGCCAACATCATGCCAAGAGCCAATCCACTACAAGAAAATAAGCCATCAACGACGAAATTTCGGGCGACACATGAGATTTTATCGTTATAGATAGTTAACGGGGACCATTTCAGTTGTGGTCGCAAAATAACAATTTCAACGACATGGTTGAAAAATCGTAGCTAAGATGGTCGCTAAATCATATAAACAACGACCAAGTTTGATATTGTAGCTAAATCATACAAACAACGACCTAAAGCGATGTTATCGCCAAAATTATATTTTAGCGACAATATTAATGGTCATCAAAAGATAATTTTAGGAACATATTTTACTGAAGTCGCCGAATTGTCGTGCTTTTAGCAATGAGTTAGATTTGTATTAATCAACAAATAATTAGCACATAATCCTACACAATACTATTGATCTTATTGGTCTTGTTTTCTTATTACTTTCGGGTATACTATTCAACTGTAAAGGCTCAAATGTTGTAGTGTAGTTGTAGTTTATGAGCCAAAGAAAATGAGACATGAGACTGCTAAAATTTGTTGGTTAGATACAAAATCTTTATTCCAAAGCTATTATCTTTGATTGGTGTCTATAGTAACTATTTAGTACTCATGGATGATGTTTAAACTATAGCTTGGGTCTATAGCCGGGAAGACAATGAGCCGTGGGTACTTAACTTTTGCTGAGGCTTAAACTTTTTTTTTCCGAATTACAAGGCTTAGTTATTACTCCGTTTAACTTACATAGTTACATGCCACGATCCACGATCCGATTAAAAGGAAAATATGAAACCAAAGTAAGAAACCTCCTTCTCCTCTCGTTTTCATTAGCTAACTTCTTCGTCTAGCCATTTTTATTTTTCTTTCTTTTATTCACAAAAATCTTCATTTTAGGGTTTTGATTTACGGAGAAGGAAGAGAAGTTAGGGTATTGATAATTAGATCACTTCAATTGGATTTCTTTGGAATTCAATTCATCTTATTTTGATTTTCTGATTTTTGGGTTTTGTAGTCGTATCAACACGATCTCAATGGCTTCTGATCTGGCTTTTTCCAACTAGGAGATGGTAAAACGAGAAAGAAGAAGGAAATGAGAGAAGATAAATAGAGAAATATGGAAAACTCATTTTCATCATAAGAGAATTGATTGTCACATATAAAGGTTTTGATTTATATTCATTGTTTAGGAGGTGGATTTTTATTCAGGTAAATCGAAGGTCTATGTAATTTTATTCCCGTTCAAGTATTGTTGGTTAATTAACCCCTAAGTCTTCAAGCAATTGTTTTTTGTTTGATAATCTTGGTGACGAAGTTTAAAATTTGGCTTTAGAGTATTTTGTTGATTTGTGAAATTGGTTTCATTTGAATAACAGGGTTTGTATACAAGAGTTGGAACTCTATTAACAATAAGAGGGAAGAACATTTAATGAAGATATGTTTGTATCTTCTTCCTCCTATTATATTCAATGTTAGGTATGTAATTCGTTTTACCTTTTTTTAACTGTGTTCTCTACTTCGTACAATTTTTATATGTAATTGAACCTTTTCGCAATCCTTAGGAAAAGTATATTTTTCTTCAATTGTAACTACTTCTCCTAGTTTTTTCCATTATGTTTGTGTTTTGAGACTGGAATGGTAGTTTTGTGTTGAATATCTAGCTTACAGGTCGATTGCCTTCGGTATTTGTTTGGTGAAATTATTTTAACAAAGAACGATTCATCCCTTAATTAGGAATAACAATTATTTCAACGAAGAGTTGTTCATCCCTTGCTTCTTATTCGCATGGATTGCTTGAATTAGTTTGTTACTTTTGTTTCAGGATGGTAGCATATTGGTGTGGAAGTTTGTTACTATAACTAATGGTTTTGAGCCTGCAGCTGCCCTCAAGGGTCATGGTGTTTTTGTCGTTGCTTTAGTTGTAGGCAGCTAGGCGCTAAAAAACTCTATTCGGTATCTATGGATAACACAATAAGGGTACGTTTGGCAAAGTCTGTTTCAGTATTTAGCCACTTTACTTCTGAATTTCATAGTTCAAAATTTTATTTGTAGGAACTCAGCTGTTTCAAAACCGATAATGAAGTTGGTATATGTCTTTATTTTAAAGAAAAAGGATCACAAATCTGGTTTACGTAAGATTACTGAGTATGATTGCCTGACTACTTACTATCATTCTCATTATTATTTATTTATCTTTTGATCTTTTGTGGGAACAGACCTTTGTGATAAGCAAAATGCAGAAGTTTTCTAAGGAGGGTCTCCAACTTACTGACAAGAGAATCGGTGTTTTGAGTGAAATTTTGGCTGCAATGGACACTGTCAAGTATGATCTTAGATAACTTTACTCGTTGATACTAATTACGATTGTTGGAATCATTATTCTAACTATTTATCTGGATCTCTTAATAGATGCTATGCATAGGAGGGGAGCTTCCAATATAAAATTCAAAGCATCCGTGACGATGAGTTGTCATGATTCTGGAAAGCTCAACTACTATCAGCGGTAAGGTAGAAAAACTGGCTATGTCTAAGCTCATGCCAACATTGATAGATTTTTGTTTCAGATATGAAATGATATGCATAAGGATTGAACTTAGTCATAATAACTTGGGCTTCTGCTGGTTTGACTTTCTTTGTGTTTTATCAAAATAAATTGGGTATTTAGGGGTATCATAAATAGGCTTTTTTTTGTATATGTATAGGTCTTAGTTATCGCATTCATTTGCTTTACTACATTGCTCTTAATTTATTTATTTTCTTGCAGAGTAATATGTTCATCTTGAACAGCATCCCGATGGTGGTTACGTTTATCTCGTTTGGGATGTTCATTTTGTTTGGTGGGGATTTAACACCGCAGAGGGCATTTACATCACTTTCGCTATTTGCAGTGTTAAAATTCCCTTTATTCATGCTTCCTAATTTGATAACTCAGGTGCTGCCTCTTATTCTTAGATTGTTTCTCTTTTATTTGTGTATCATGTGGTTTTGGGACCAGAGCTGTGGCTCCCACTCTTTTTCAATAGTAATATTTCTGGACCTTGTTAATTTAGTATCTCAACACATTAATTGGAGAAAGGGACTTCTCTTAATACTGTATAGTTAAATCTTAGGGTGCATAGAGAAATGCTTTACAACTTGTGCCATGTATTAATTTATGTTGGTTAGATACCTTTTCCGAGTATTATTGTTGTGAGAGATGTGTCATTTATCGGTGTGATCTAATGTATTTAGAGCCATTATTAAGGACTCAAAACTGTTTCAAATATGTTTGATAGGTTGTGATTGAAAATGTGTTACTAAAACGTCTTGAAGAATTTTTCTTAGCTGAAGAGAGACTTCTTTTGCCTAATCCACCACTCGAGTAAGCCTTTTAGCTATATCAATCAAGAATGGCAACTTTTCCTGGGATTCAAAGGTTTGGCTTTCGAGTTAATGTAAATTGGTTGAAATTTGTGCTGTGCTTTTAGGTTTGCTTTGATGACTCTGTAGTCAAGTTCAAACCATGGATAGATACATTTCTTGGGTGCAAAATTTTAGTTTTATATTTGGTCTATGTTTATTTTTTTTACAGTAATGGCTTATTTTTTTCATTTGAATATATTTAACTCTTTTTAGGTTTCTCTTTGATGACTTACTCATAATGGCTTATTTTTTCACTCTAACGAAACAACAAAGGTTGGTTATTTTTACTTTTATTTGTTGACCATAATTCTTTTCTCTTATAAAACTGTTAGCTTACCTTTCGTTCACAACTATTTTTTTAAATCAGGGAAAGAAGTTCCAGTATCAGTAAATGAATTAAGGTGATAAAAAAGAACATAGACAGACGGAGATATCCTTGTTCTGGCAATTTAGAGTTTTGTACCGTCAGATAAGTTAAGGTGTTGAGGAAAAAGAACTTCCACTATGGGAAAATGATATTCCTTTTTGGCATTTTTGATATTCTTGTAAGTAAAAATGGTAGCCGTATTCTATTCATTTTGAGTGATTATAGGTATCCACATGGAAAATCATTTCTCCAACACAATATTGTCTAGCATTCAAAAGATTTGATATTTTGAATGTAATTTGGGCTAATAATGTAAAGTTGAATTCATCTTTTAAAAGCAATATTAATGTATATCCAGTTTCAATCATCTTTGCACTTTAGAATCTATTTTATTTCAATTAAAGTTGAATTCATGTTGTAAATGCAATCAATGTATATTTGGATATTGATATTTTGGTCCCACTTGTACGTTTTGGCTACAAAATATTCAGTCGCACTAAGAATTAATTTACCGATAAAAAAATGTTGTCACAAGAGAAAAAAAAATCCACGATAGAAATATATCGTCGTTATAGATTTTATATTTGGGACAATATATTTGTTGTCGGTAAATATGCTTTTCGTCCATAAAACTTTATTTTGTCGCCAAAAAATATTTTGCAACGAAAAAGAAATTAATGTGGCTGTTACCTTTAGCGATGCACTATCACCGACATTTCCCGTGACAAAGAAAAAACGTTGCCAAAAAGAATCAACGAAAAAAGTTCAATGTTTTGCAACAAAGTTGTTCGTCGCTGATGACCAATTTTCTTGTAGTAATCGTTTCGAAAAGATATGCTTAGGCTTATACAATTCGCATAGCCAACAATTTCCAACTTGCATCACAAGGCCGAAGGCCAAGCAAAGCCTAGTCCGTATAGACCAAGGGACTTTCGCAAAGTATGCACCAGCTTGTGTATAATATCTCTACCTAATATGCAAATATGCATTCTCGAGTACGTAACACAAATGAATGATGCTAAGCATCATTCAAGCTTTCCCGGGTAAGCTACATCAAAACATGGATGCTTTCTTTGGTAAGCATCCTCAGGTAAGCTACATAGCATCAGTGATTCTTCCTTGAGTAAGCATCATGAATCTCCAACCAACATCTCCTCCCTATATGTTTTACTAGCATTTCTACAAGTAAAGAAAAGGAGGGTAAGGGGTATTCATCGACTGCACCTTCTAGTGATGCATCCTCGAGTATGCATCACAACATATTAGTGCATTAGCACTATAATGTGTTCTTAGGTAAGCGTCAAGGCCAATTGTGCCTTTATCGGATAAGCAACATTAGATTGTGATGCTTCCTCTAGTAAGCATCACGCATAATAACATCTTAGCACTATAATACCAAGCTGATACATCCACACCCTGATGCATGCCTGAGTAAGCTTTACAAGCTCAAGATAAAGCTTCATCCCATGCCATGACGCATCTTTGAGTAAGCGTCATGCAAAAAATACGGGTGTTACGGCAGGCGTACTTGGTGGCAATAGGTATTCTTCTCTAATCATCTTAATTTTTGTTTCAACCACTACCTCATCTACTTATGAGTTTCTACTTATGGTGAATAGAGGTTACTGTTCCGTCGTTTTGGTACTTATGCGCCCATGATGTTGTTGTTTGTGCAATATAATGGAGTGGTTCACAAAGTTACTTTGTAATTTATGGGCAGTAATTCTTTTTTTTCCTTACATAGTAGCTTGGTTAATCAATCTGTTGCAACACATTGCAATCGTTCAGAAAAGACTAGGAAAGAAAGATGAATTAGGTATTCTTATTTTTTAAGAAAAAAAGAAACAAAGGTAAAAAAAACAATAATCACGTGGAAAACGGATGAATAGGTTTTTTGGTTTTTAGATAACACCTTATTCTGTTTTTAAACAAACCGAACAAGTTAAATTTGGATAGCATTATCAATAATGCTATAGGGATTTATCTTTATTCGGTCTGAGCTGCAAAAGAATGGTGTGCCGTTGAAAATCAACAAAGCCACGTCAGTTCTTTCCCACGTAATTTTTTTTTTATCTAATTGGAAAGAAAAATGGAAATTTGTTTCTGTGTTATTCGAATTGACTAAAAGAGATTTAGGAAACAACTCAACAAATAAGCACCTTAAGTGGTTCCGGATGCAATCATGTCGGTACAGTGAAAAAGGAACTCATTTGCATCTAACGGGATAAACTCTAGTTGTAAACTTGAACGAATTTTGTTTTACATCAACATGGGACACTTGAGCAGGCCACAAGGTTCCAAGAGATAAAAAATGATGTTAAAAATGAACCAAAAATCCAATTATAAGAGTAACGAGAAAAATGGGGGAAAACTAATGGGGGAAACAATACAACACGCATGCCACTTAAAATGCCATTGAAGTAATTTTAATCCCAAAACATGTCAAGAGATGCAGCAAATTAAGAAGGTTATGCTGTCAGCGTTGCATACATGATAAATATTAACGAACATGAGACTTGAAAAAAAAAACTCAATAAAAAATAATTAGATATACATGTTATAGAATTACGTACAAACAGAAACATCCTAAAATTGGGACGGCCAAACAAAGAAAGAGAATTGCGAGGGTTGGTTAATGTATATATTACTAAATGTAACCTTTAATATCAGATTTTTTTACCTTTTGTTTAAGGCGCACACTGCTACAGGGCAAAGGTAAAGCCTTTCTTGGGAAAACATCATCCTCACTATTACAGGAGGACCCTTGGGCCTTTTCCTTTAACTGCTCAAGGAGTCTACGAGCTTCTCTCATTTCATCATGCAAAGTAGGTCCACAACTTTCCCATGTATCAGTTACTCACTGCTGGAACTCCAATGCAAGAGTACAGCTCCAAAATTCCACTGAGACATACTCCCTTTGTCCTGTATATATAGACGAAATTTATAAATTTTCTTAGAACAAGAAAAAAAATTGGATTTCGTAAATATCCATCTATTTTCATGTTTTATCCTTTATGGCTTTATCTCATTTCCAAAATTAAAAACATTAACTAATTTAGGATAATACTCATACATAATAAATAAAGATATATATGGAAAAAATTATCTTGAAGTTGGAGACCCGCCTTCTAACGGGAGAACCAAAATATAAAACTTCGCTTTTATATGTGGGACGAAGGGAATATTAAAACAAAATTTACAACATAATTCACATCATTCATATTACATAAGTACATTCTAGGATGATAGTTCATTCAGCACCACATTGCCCCACCTAATAATTCTATTACTGTTATAGTAAAGAAGGGTGCTAACGATCACAAATATTTGTCTCTGACCGCATAATGATTAAATTACAACAAAAGCTTTTGTGGTATCAGAATTTTTGTAGTAAATGGCCTTAAGTTACCTATGTTTAACGATATGGAAAGTGAGAATAGAAAGTCAAATTGCTCGGTTGAACTAATATAATGCGTTAAAAGAGAGGTTTCTTGAGAGACAAAATAACTTGAGGAAGTATATTGGAGCCCCTTAGAGGTACAATAGTTTATGTATCAATTTTTTGAAACATAGTGTCCATGGTGAAAATCTAAGCTTTTCTCTTTACCGCACTTGACCTCAGATAATGTAGGTACCAGTGACGGAACTAGGTTTCAAAATAAAGATAGGCTAATTATTATTTTTTGATAAATTGGATGGACTAAAATATAAAACTTTAAAAAATAAGAGGACTAAATTCTAAAATATTGAAAATCATAAAATATTAAAAAAATTAATTGCTAATTAGAGATTATGGGGATTTTAGGTGGGCTAAAGCCAGGTCAAGCCCACCCTTGGTTCCGGCATTGGTAGGTACAGATCATTTAGCTGAGGATTACCATGAGACAAGGTGGATTCTAAGTGCGAACTCATACCAGTAGGCAATAGTGAACAAACTCAAAAGAGAAGTACATACTAGATATAAATTTATCAAATGCAAGGGAAACTTAGTAGCTTTTACAAAAAAAAAAAAAAAAAAAAAACAAATCCAATGAATCTAAGGTAAAAAGCCATGATATGGCCACAATTTTTCTTTGAAGGGCAAACAAACAATTTTTCTTTGAAGGGAAGCCATAGCTCATACCATGAAACCTCAAACATAAATGATTAATTTTCAAATCCACCAAATGAAACCTCGCATTGACCTGCACTATTATCGATAATTATGGCCAGATTTCTCTTAATAAGACACAAAACTAGATGACTCCAATCCATCGGGAACATGAATGATGTTCTACCGGATTAACTTTTAAGAGAAGCAAAAAAGAATAGGAAGGATGCACCAAGCAGATGTGAAAAAATATGGTAAAATACCATTAACCAGGTATTCTGAAAGGAGCTCATGGATACTACTACTCATTTTTCACTAGAAAGAGAAGAACTAATACATAGAGATACACTAGGGATGAACAACATGTTCATCACCTAATGCAGTTGCATCAAAATCACATTTTCAGAGACCCCGTTATCTAAAAATATGAAACCAAATAGTAAAGTATAAATAAACTAGATCAAGTAGGTTTACCTCCCCATGGTGCCATAAGCTTTTGAAAGGTTTTGCTATTCAATCTGCATGATGTGTAACAAGTGAGACATCCATGATCTCTTTCGCCAATGCAAACATCTGTGCAGCTGACTGAGGCCTACCCAGCTCGAGATACGCAGCCCCCAAATTGATTGTACATATACCCAACCCCGAACTCCCGAAACTCTCCTTCAGCCTCAACTATACTCTCCAAGTATACAATTGCTTGAGGCACGTTATGTTAGCAATTTTTTCAATAACTAATTTATTTAATTATTAATTAGTCAAAGGAAAAATAAATAAATAAAGTGATCCAGTTAGTGGGAAGTTACAATTGATCAAGGCAACTCCCCATGACTCTCTCCACTTTAGAAAACCACCCCACTTCATCCTATCATGCCAACTACTCTATGATGGCTAGAGTTAGTATATGGGAAATGATAGCAAAAATAAGGATTAAGGTCACCAAATTCACTCTCATATGAAAATACACCATCTAAGTTGAGGAGGAGGGTTTGGAACCAAAGTTCTAATCAAGTGATCATATAGAGCATACTCAAGGATTAAGCTTTCAAATAGCAATGGCTGGAGGTATTTATAATCGATATCTTTTGCTTCCGCTTTTAATTATATTATATTCATTTTGTTATTAGAATATACATAAAGATAAATATTTAGGTTTTACATTTGGTATCAGAGCCTGTAATCACCTCTGCCTTGCTTGTTATGGAATTATTTTGTTGATGAGTTTTAATTCCAATAAGCTTTCATAAAATTGATTTGGCTGTTAATAATTTTTCAACCGTTGGTTAGGGATGGATTTTGATTATGTCTTAGTCGAGTATCTCATATGTCTTCTCTTAAATTTTGAAGACAATCGGACATTGTTAAGGCTCCGAATAGATTGATTTTCGGAACTATTTTTCTGGAAAATTCAGATACCATGTGGTACCGAGGAGCTCTTGTAACAAATTATCCAACCGTTAGATGTTTCTCATAATTTAACTACGTATGATACCTGTTGTTATAATTGTCCTGCAAAATTTCAGGAATATCGGACTCCGTTTAGTACCCCATAACCCTGCTAGACCAAACTGTGTCAGTAGAGAATTATGTTGAAATAAGGTTTATTGAATACCTTAGTCTGGAAATTCCAGCCGTTAGAACCTGCTGAAAATTTAATATGTTATAGTGTAGGTTCTTATAAGTTTTCAGGTTGAATTTCCTAAAAATCAAGTAAGTGTAACGTCACTCTTTACCTTTAAATGTTATTTTCAGTTTTGTGCTGATATTATGTCTTTGATCAAGTAGACGACAATATTTACGGTTAAATTGCCAGTTTACATTGATTAGTACATACAGAGACTTGGTAAACATAAACGAGACATTGTGAGCATTTTTGAAAGGTTATGTTTTGGTGACATTAGAGAATATAGTTTTGCAGAATATATTTAATTTAAAAACTAAGGATGTTTATGTTCTGTAGATAAATTAAGGTATCATCCAAACCCCACAGTGATAAGTTTATGATGCTTTTAAACTCGAGTATGACTTCGATTTTAAGGGGTCTAAGTGAACTATTAGAGTGCTAAAACCATTGAGTGCACATACAATCTTTAATTTTTCACATGGTGATTTTGTTCTCAATCACATACAGGCATAGAGAATCATTTAAATAAGTATGTTTAGCTCTAATAGTATTTGTTGTATTATTATTTGTTGACATGTGCAATGGTTATAAATTAAACCATTAGGATTGTACATGAACAAATATTAAAGAAATATGTCAAGTGATTTAATAATTTTAGTAATTAGAGAGTAGCCACAGCATCTCTAGTTATTTAAAATTTTCTTAAGAAATCACATGTAGAAACTAGACATAAATTTGTAACTAATCATACGTAATATGATGAAATATGCCCACAGGAAATTTTATTATATTTGTATGATTAATTGGGGTGAAATATTGAATTATATTTCTTAATCTACCCACAGGAATTAATGAATGAATATGGTTTAATAGTTTCATCATGTAGTTATGAATCTAATTTGAGTAGGACTTTAGCCCACAGGCAAGTTTTATGTCACTAGATTCATATTTTTTATACATGACTTGCATTGGTAAATCATGATTAAGTTTAAGTCTCAATTTTTTGTTTATAAGCATGTATATATTTTTCTTTGCAACAATTTTAACTGAAAATATTTCTGATGTCAATTGTGACATTCTTGAATTAAAGGGTGATAACTATAATGTGTGGAAAGAATTAGTGCTTTTACAATTGGGATGAATGGATATCGACTATGCTATTCGGAAAGACGAACCACCTAGCATAACTGAGACTAGTGCTCTAGATGCATTTGATCTTTATGAAAAATGAGATCGATCTAATCGTCTCTCAGTTATGTTCATAAAGACCAAAATTTGTACTAGTATTCGGGGTTCTGTCAATAAGCATACTAAGGTTAAAGATCTCCTTAAAGCCATTGATGAGCATTTTGTAAGTTCTGACAAAGCTCTTGCTAGCACCTTAGTTATGAAGTTTTCATCCATGAGACACAATGGGTTTAAGAATGTGCGTGATTATATCATGAGCATGAGGGATAGTGCGGCCCAACTTAAGGATTTGGAAGTTACCATGTATGATTCTTTCCTAGTTTATTTCATTTTGTGTACTCTTCCTCCACAATATGGCCCCTTTTAAGATATCTTATAGACACATAAGGATAAATGGTCAATTAATGAACTTATGACCATGTGTATTCAAGAGGAGGGGAGATTGAGGATGGAAAAGGGCGAAAAGGTGAACCTTACCATTGCTTCTTCTTCAAAGAAGAAAAGGGATCACGTTAAGGAAAAGGGAAAGCTTTCAGCTAACCAAGCATAAAGAAGGAGTCTTCGTGTTTCTTTTGTAAAAAAAAAGGGACACATGAAGAAGGACTTCATTAAGTTTAAGACTTGGCTTAAGAACAAAGGTAATTCTCTAGCGTTTGTTTATGAATTTAATATGGTTAATATTAATCATAATACATGGTGGATTGACTGTGGTATTACAATCCATGTTTCGAATACCTTCCAGGGTATGACAAACCTAAGGAAACCAACGAAAAGTGAACATTACATCTATTCAGGCAGTCAGATGAGTTCACATGTGGAAGTTGTTGGGACATGCAGTTTAATTTTAAGTAGTGGTTTTATTTTGCATTTAGAAAAGACATTTTATGCACCAAGTTTCACTAGAAACTTGATTTCATTTTCAAGACTTGTACCTTTAGGAATTTCCTTTAATTTTTCAGATTCTGGTTTCAGTATTCTCAGAAATTCTGAAGTTATTGTTTATGGATTTTGTCTATCGTCTTTATTTGCAAAAATGATATCACTCATAGTTCTATGCATGTTAATATTGGGTTAAAAAGATGTATTATGAATGATGACTCCTCAATTTTGTGGCACCGGAGATTGGGACATATCTCTATTGAGAGAGTTAAGAGATTGGTAAATGATGGGGTATTTGGTACTTTAGACTTTACTGATTTTGATACTTGTGTTAGTTGCATTAAGGGAAAGCAAACTAACAAACACAAAATTGGTGCCAGGAGAAGTTCAAACCTATTAGAGATCATACACACGGACATTTTTTGTCCAGACATAAACGCTAATAATCCGAAATACTTTATCACCTTCATAGATGATTGTTCGCAATATATGTATCTTTACTTGTTTCGTTCTAAAGACGAAGTTTTGGATGCCTTTAAATTATTGAAGGTTAAAGTAGAGAAACAATGTGGTAAGCACATTAAGATTGTGAGACCAGATAGAGGTGGAGAGTACTATGGTAGATTTCTTCATAGCACTAGGATTGTGGAATCAAGAAATGCTAAATTTCTTGAAAATGACTTGATTAGTGGGAGTGATCAATTTCAGGAAATTGTTCCTGAAAAAGATAATGATCAACTTCCACCTACTGTTTCAAGTGACAAGTTGATTGTCAACTATTTCTAGTGACTATTTAGTGTATCTGCGAGATTCGGATTGTAATATTTGAGCCGATAATGATCTTATGTTATTTTCACAAGCCATAAATTCTACAGATTCATACTTATGGATCAATGTATATACCTTAAGATCAGTGGGAGACCTTAAGTGATGGATCAATGTATATACCTTAGGTGTAGCACCCATTGTAAAAAGATGATTGGTTCAGTTTGGACCAATGCCCAGGAATGGCATTGAAAGGGAACAAATGAAAAAATGTTCCATATGCTTCAACTATTAGTAGCATTATATATGCTCAGGTTTATATTAGACCCGACATTTCATATGCCATTGGAATATTAGTAAGACATCAGAGTAACCCAAGAGTCGATCACTGTAAGGCTGCGAAGAAAGTATTGAGATACCTTAAGGGTACTAAGGATAACATGCTTATATATAAACGAACAAATAGTCTTGAAGTAGTAGGCTAAGTTCGTTTCTTGTTTTGAGAATGCCTCACATGGTGTATGGCTGAAAGGCTTCATATCTGGGCTAAGAGTTGTTGACTCTATTAGCTGACCATTAAGAATGTATTGTGACAACTCAGTTGCTGTTTTATGGCTAAGGATAATTAGAGAGGAAGTCGAAGTAAACACATCGACATAAAGTATCTAGCCGTAACACATTATCACTGAATTGATGATAGCTGATCCCTTGACTAAAGGCA
Source organism: Papaver californicum (assembly GCA_023531435.1). NCBI lineage: Eukaryota > Viridiplantae > Streptophyta > Magnoliopsida > Ranunculales > Papaveraceae > Papaver > Papaver californicum. Next base: position 4,416,491 of record JAJJMC010032380.1, on the reverse strand, counting down.
TGCATATTAAAGAATTCAAGGATCATGTATTAAGGATGCGACTTGGTCCTATTATGTAGTACATTCTTTATGTTTTTTCTGAAGCTTTTATTTAGTTGGATTATTTCTCATTTGGAATTATGTACGTACTTACTTTAGTTATTTTGTTGAGAAATATCATTATAGTTTGACCTAGAGTAAACATATGGTTTACTCATTAAGTTAAGTATGAGTGGTGAAAGACTAAGTATATTGTGATACATGGAAGATTAATTTTTGCTCTTAAAGAGGATTAGTCGCCATGGTCTGTATATGAAATCTCTCGTTAAATGGATCAAGTGGGAGAATGTTAGCAATTTTTTCAATAACTAATTTATTTAATTATTAATTAGTCAAAGGAAAAATAAATAAATAAAGTGATCCATTTAGTGGGAAGTTGCAATTGATCAAGGCAACTCCCCATGACTCTCTCCACTTTAGAAAACCAACCCACTTCATCCTATCATGCCTACTACTCTATGATGGCTAGAGTTAGTATATGGAAAATGATAGCAAAAATAAGGATTAAGGTCACCAAATTCACTCTCATATGAAAATACACCATCTAAGTTGAGGAGGAGGGTTTGGAACCAAAGTTCTAATCAAGTGATCATATAGAGCATACTTAAGGATTAAGCTTTTAAATAGCAATGGCTATAGGTATTTATAATCGATCTCTTTTACTTCCGCTTTTAATTATAGTATATTTATTTTGTTATTAAAATATACATAAAGATAAATATTTAAGTTTTACACCTTGCCCCTGAATAAAAGCAACCAGCCTAACCTAGAAAAGACACTACCTTTAGAATGAAGTTCTTGAGGGACGATCTCTAATATAGCCTTCAAGATTGATATAGCAGCTTCAAGCTTGTTCATAGTCTCTTAAAGCATTGCTATCTCTATGTAAGCCTCTGCAACTTCTACAGGAGCTTCAGATTATTTCTTATAAGGAATACCAGAAGATATCTCTGAAGTCTAAACAACGCTAGCTTTGAATCTGCCTATTTCTCCTGACTACATAAAGCATTTGCCATTGATATGAAAATGAAAGCTCGAATCTTGCTATCTTTCTCTGTCTGTCGCAGAACACCCCCCAAACTGGAAATTGCCTCATCGTACTTCCACATTGCAATTTGTATATAAGCAGCATCGACTTCAGTTAGAACTAGCTCCGACTCAAGCCCCCAATTCTGTAGTAGCCACTTCAGATATTTTACTCTCACAAATTATTTAAAATCTTTTGGGGGAGTTCATTTTTCTGTAAAGCCTTCTCGCCTTCTTCCAATCTCTAGAACATATTGCTTTAACTCCAAACCTCTCGTTAACTTAACCACAACTTCTTCCTTTCTACCCAACGCAGTTTTTACGTTCGCTAATTCCATCTGAACAACATGCATTACAGGTCTAATATCACTTTAACTAACAATTCCCTCTAATTCTAACTTAATTTCCTATTAGCTCTATTAAAATAGCACAAACTATCAATAAAGATTTTCGAACTATGTCGACGGAACCGTTAACTGTAAAGTCATTGCGACTGATAAACATAATTTATTATTTTTATCAAAAATATCCAAAGCCTTATTCTAATCTAATATTTTTTCAGGATTATCAACTACTTGATCCAAATGAACACTTATTTTCAAGCAAGCCAGTCCAAGCTGTACATCATTGTTACCGAAAGCAAATTTCATTGCTTCGAAAGCTTCCGTAATCTCCTTACTAGACACGAAAGACTCAAATTCTTCTTCAATTTCAGACTTTTCCTTGTTTTTTCTCTGTCTAAGATTTTGTTCAACAAGGGTAAAATCAAGATTTCTACATGGGTTATTTTGAAATTGATGGGTTTTCCGAAGATTTAATCCATGGTTTTCGTTGTATGGATTTTGATGATGATGAGAGCTGTAATTAGTTTACGTTATTGGGTATGGATTTGATGTTAGATACAAAGTTGCTAGAGCAAACCTCGGAAATGGTTATGATGGGTGTAACACCACTAGAGCATTTCCAATCGCTAGGTGTAAAAAATTATATATGAGAGTCTTATTAAAACTTTTATTTATAAGGATTACAAATATAATAAATATTTTTTCATTTTTTAAATGTTAAGCTAATTCAAATTTTTCTAATTTTTAAGATAAAGAGAAAAGAAGGATATTTTCATGTATTGTTTTTCATTTATATCTTAGGATAATAAAATTGATAAAATTTAAAAATGATATATCTTTTAAATTATGCTACGGATATTTATGAATTTTATGTTGTTGGAAAGCATTTTAAAACACGTACGTAACGAATATAAACATGACTATCAAATTATACATGTTTCTTATACTAATAATAATAAATTAAAGAAATAATTTTATAACTATTCTCTTGTTTAATGAAATAACTCAATACTTAGGATTTTTTTTTTTGATATAAGTAGCTCAATATTTGAGAAACAGAGGGAGTATATGACCCCATAGCTAGTAAAATATCTCCAATATTCAACGATTTAACTCTTAGAATATCTAATGTAATGAAATTTTAACCGTTTGTTGATGGTTGATTTTTGACAAGGACGAAAAATTGGAAAATCGCCCTCTGCCCAGCAATAGAAACATAAAAATATTCGCATATATTTCTGACCTTGTATCAAAAATACGAGTCATGTACTTTTACTCATCTTCTGCAAAAAAATTAAGAATGCAGTCTCTACGAATAGCTACAGGTGCTATGATATTATAACCTCTCTGATAGAGTGTTAAATATTAGTCGCATTGAGCTCGTAAACCTATTAGTAGGAAGGCTTCGTTTACAGGTTGAGCACTAATTCCCGTTGACCATTTAAACCTTTATAAAACCTTATTATGGCTAGCTTTGTCAGATCGTTTTCAAGAAAAAATAGTTTCAAAAATAAGATTACTTTTAATTCGGAAGAGGTTATAATGCATGATATTGAAAAACAATTGCAAAATTGGAATATTCCTAAAGTCCCAGTTAATAAGGTGTATAAAAAAAGATCTTTCCAATTTAAAAGTGATTTTGTGATTAAGACAGTGGAAAAAAACATATCTATAAAAGATTCAAATGATAATTCTGAACTTTTCTCTCCTAGAATGATAGAAGACCATAAACAAAAAGAGTTAATTATCTTCATATAGGCTTAATCCAAATAGCCGTCAAACCATTAACAAGGACATGATTAAATATTTTGTACTCTTATGTGTCTAGACACAACAAATTTACTGATTCGTTATTGGGAATTATTGAATCTACTTTATGTGAAGGTCCAAAATTCTAACTTTAAATGTTAGAACTCAGGGGTTTGATATGGTCACGGGATCACAAAACTTAATAGTTGTCTATAGAATATATTACAAGGTTATGAATACCTTATGTCCCAATGCTCAAGTTTATGATACAAAGGGTCAAACTACTCTTTTCCATACGAATATCGGCAAATCTCATACTGTTATACCTAGAACAATTAGGTCGGATCAGGTTACCCTTCCTGAAAAATGGACTTTACAGGTTGAGGTTCCAACGAAACCTTGTCAAAACCAAAATCTTCAACAAATAATTGAATATGAAGATGGAGATGTAGAAATACAGTTTATATCTTTTAGGAAAACAAAGCTTAAAGTAACATATGGTGAGGGTAGTGCACCAAGACCTTCTGTAGATCATCTTCCTATACATACCCCAATAATATTTCATAAATGATCCACATGATATTACAATATAAGGTGTAAATCAAACTCCACATCAAGTTAATAAACCTTATTATAGGGTCGATACACCAAAATCCGGTGTTAGAAACATCTCAAGGAAGAATAGATTATAATGAATATACCTTTAGCCAATTGTCTTCTGAAATCATGTCAGAAGGTTTAGCCTTATGTTCAGATATAAAACTCCATAGGCATTTACAAAAGAATAAAATAACCACTAGATTTAATAGGTACCAGTCAAAACATAAAAAATCAAATTTTCTGAAGAATAAAAATAAGCCACAACAATACAACACTAAAAAACAACTCCCAGTTTGCCATAAGTGTGGCAAAGTTGGACATTATCAAAATAAATGTCGAATGAAGCAAAAAATTAATGAACTCAACATAGATGAAGGGCTTAAATGCCAATTGAGTCAAGTCCTTTTGATGGAGTCTGATCATTCAAATGAAGATGAAGAAGGTTCTACTGAAGATGAATCTTCAGATACTGTTTCTGGTCTAGATGATGATGAATGTGCAGACGATTGTTCTTGTCAAAATTGTTTTCATAAGTAAATGCCTGCCTTAGGAATCAATGTCCTCACTAGTGAAGAAAATTTTATCCTAGAATTAATTGATAAAATTAGTGATCCAGAATCAAAGCGAGCATCTTTAGAATGATACATTGAGGTAGCTAAAAGAGATCCAAAAGTAAACAAAATTGAAAGGCCTTCTCAACCTTATAACTTTAAAGAGATTCTAGCAAGGGTAGAGAACCGGCATTCTAAAAACAAACCTTCGGTTAGTAAACTTCAGGATGAAGTTAATAAGGTTAAGGATGAATTACGAGGACTTAACCAAAGAATCCAAATATTGGAACTCCATAAGCCTGTAGAGGAAGAATATGATTCACATGAAGAAAATTCCTTTGATGAAATCTTACAAACCTACCAGGCTACAATCTACACAAAAACATATGGAAAATCCAGAGTCCTCTAATACAAACCAAGATATCGAGAATATGCAATTCATAAACATAATTGATAAAGTACTCACTCAAAAGTGGTATACTTTAGTTACCTTAATTATAGGAAAATAATATCTTTTTCAAACTATGGAACTGATAGATTCAAGTGCATATTCAAATTGCTTAAATGAAGGGTTGATACCGATAAAATATTTTAGTAAGACCACCCAAGTTCTTAATACTGCAGATGTGAACAAACTTATAATTGACTACAAATTGTCAGATGCTGCAGTATGTAGTAATGGAATCTGTTTAGAGACACCATTTATTATGCTTAAGAATCTATCTCAATCATGTATCTTAGGAACTCCATTCTTGAATATGCTATATCAATTACAAATTAATAATACAAGATTTGAAGCCCTTATTCAGGGCCATAAAATTATATTTGAATTTGTTTCTGAACCGAAACAAAAATTCATCAATCATATCCAAGATAAGATTAAACGAAAAGATAAATTTTTATTCTTCTTAAAAGAAGAAATCCGATATAAAAAGATTGAAGAAAAGCTGAAATGTCCAAAACTTCAAAAGCAAATCAAAGATGTTAACGATCTATTGTTAAAAAAAGTTTGTGTCGAAATCCCTAATGCATTTTGGGAAAGAAAAAAACACATAGTTGAATTACCTTATGAACCAATTTTTTCAGAAAAATTGATTCATACCATATCCAGACCAATTCAAATGAATAATAGGTTGTTAGAAATATATAAGTCTGAAATTCAAGATTTATTAGATAAAGGTCTAATTAGGAAAAGTTACTCCCCGTGGAGTTGTCCTGCCTTTTATGTTGAAAAAGCAGCAAAACTAGAGAGAGGGGTTCCAAGATTGGTAATAAACTATAAACCTATGAACAAAACACTAAGTTGGATTAAGTACCCCATCCCTAATAAAAGAGACCTTTTAGATAAATTACATAATGTTGTTATATTTTCAAAATTTGATTTAAAATCTGGATATTGGCAGATACAAATTGCTGAAAAAGATAAGTACAAAACAACGTTTACAGTTCATCTTGGGCATTGTGAATGGAATGTTATGCCATTTGGGCTAAAAAATGCCCCATCAGAATTTCAACATATTATAAATAACATATTTAATTCATATTCAACTTTTACAATTGTTTACATTGATGATGTGTTGATATACTCTGAATCTATTGAGAAACACTTTAAACATTTATCAATCTTCCTAAAAATAGTGAAGCAAGCTGGATTAGTGGTATCTGCAAAGAAAATAAAAATATTCCAAACCTAAGTTAGATTTCTTGGACATAACATTAATAAAGGTACTATTATACCTATAGAACGGGTTATAACCTTTGCTGATAAATATCCAGATGAGATTAGGGATAAGAAACTAAAAGGAAGTCTGAATTACATAGCAAATTTTTATAAAGACTTAGCAAAATATAGCCGACCGTTGTATGCTAGACTAAGGAAAAGCCCTATTAATTGGAGTAGTGAACATACTAGCGTTGTTCGAAAAATAAAATCTAAAGCCAAAGAATTTCCATGTATGACTATAGCTAATCCAGCAGGTTACAAAATAGCTGAAACTGATGCCTCTGATGTTGGGTATGGAGGAATTATTAAACAAAGTATTCATGATAAAGAACAATTAGTTCGATATACCTATGGTAACAAAACTACTCAACAATTAAAAAAGAACTTTTGGAAATAGTTCATTATGTCACTAAATTCGAAAGTGATTTGTTAAACCAAGGTCTCAGAAGCACGACTGCAGCGACAATAGCGTCCTTCATCAAAGAACGCATTATATGCAGATTTGGGGTGCCAAAGCACATCGTAACAGATAATGGTTTTTCATTTGCAAATAAGTGTATGCAAAATTACTCAAAAGTTATGGCATCAAACGTGTTTTTTCCATGCCATACTACCCTCAAGGAAACAGACAAGATGAAAGAAGCAACAAAACTCTTATCAGAATTCTGAGTTGCACTGTTTATGATCATCCAAGGACATGGAACGAACAACTACCTATGGCTCTATAGGCATACATAACTTCTCTGAAAGGTTCTATAAGGACCTCACCATATTCTCTTGTGTATGGGGCCGATGCAATTCTACCTGCAAAGATTAAAGTCCCACCAGCCAGAATCGCAGTAGCAAGTGGAGTTTATTAGGATGGATTTGAAATACCCAATCATAGAGTAGCAAACTTGGACGTACTCGAATCCAGGCGATCCAAAGAAGAAAAACATGCAGAGACTTATCGACAAAGGATTTCCATGGCGTACGAAAAACTAGTACATCCAAGAGTATTTTAGGTAGGAGATCTGGTACTTATAACCTCTAAACATATTCGACAAGATATGTCCGCTTCAAAATTTGCTCCAAAGTGGGAAGGGCCTTATGTGATCTCTAAGGCCATGATGAACGGATATTACGAGCTAGTTAGTATGAATGGAGAGGCTGAAGGAACAGTCATTAATGGAAAATGGCTCAAGGCATATTACGCCTAAAACACTTTCATCATTTCATTCATAAGTTCAATATAACTCTAAAAAATATATTCGAACTTTCAAATTCAAAACCCATTACATCCATTTGAAACAGTCTGTATTCAGATTATTCAAAACCCAAAAAACAATGTTTGGCTACTTATTTTATGGCCTAGAACAGGTCTCTGAGTAGAGGATATTCACGATGATGAAATATTCCCAATCTCTCATCATACTTTCCGAACGAGCTTAGAGATCTCGAGCCATTTCTTTAATTTTAGAGGATTCTTCCTCTAAGGCTTTCCCTTCTGCCAAAGCCGCCATACGAGCCTCCCTCAAACTCTCCAAATATTGATGCAACCAGTCTATGTTGAAAAGGAGGTTCTTGCAAGTATTCAACATCTCATCCCATTCCTGAATTTTTGAGACACTAAGTGCATACGAAGGCGTGTCATCCATTTCAACAATAATTGGGAGAAGCCGTACGACAACTGTTACAAGAATAGAAGAATACCCCTTCACGAGCTCTGTTGTAGCAATATGTCCTTACTTCTTCCATATTTTTGTCTAAAGATCCACATGAAATTTTGGCACAACAAATCCTTCCACTGTTTCATACTTCTTAGACGTTGATTCCATTTCCAACTCAAAAGGAAGTCCGATATTGGGACAGTCACGAAGGATCGAGTCAATATTCGCAATGGAAGCCATGATGTTAGTAAAGTTCTTAAAGATGATCTCAACCTCTGTTCAGCTCTCCACTGGTACGATTCCTTCACCCTCCTTAACTCCTATATTTCTAATCTCCAATCCATACTGCAATTTTAAAAAAAATGGGAGTATGTACTCGAGTAAAAAAAAGAAGAGAAAGACAGGAGTTCACGTGAATTACTCATATCCAAAATAAAATAGGCGGTATCAAAAAAAAAAAAAAGTGGAAGAAAGATATTTACCATTGCTTTGAAACTCTTGGTGCTCATATGCCTCTTTGGTACTTTCTTAACCCGAGAAAAAAAAAAAAAAAAGCAAATCAAGTTCAGGCTTTCACCATAATAGACATCCGAAAGCTGGGAAAGAGGAGAAACTCACCGGACTTGCAATCCAAGTAATACCCTTGAAGCAAGAGCTACCTTGGTTGGAGATACCGTTGTTGTCATACATGTTACAGTAAAGAGAAGTTACTCAAATCTCTAGAGAAGAATGAAAGTCTAAATGGTTGAGGCCGTATACTCGTTTAAATAAACAAAAGTGGGAAACCTAAAATTCAAATAAGTAGAATTTTTTGCGTCTCATCCCGAGGAGAATGGATCTGAGCATGACTGTTGACTCCAAGACCACACGTTCCCAAGAGGGAGTGATAAGCCTCGCCAGTGGGACCGGTTCAACAAGGAAGTGATAAGCTTCACCAAGTGACAAGCTCATCTTATCCACGCCAACACGATTTTCAGCCGTGACCCCCTACTTCTTTTGTCTGTAAGGATGGTCAGCTCTACCAAAAACTGCGTATATTTGCTATCATTAGCCTCTCAGATTCTTTAGTATCAATACCACCATCTAGTGCTTACCACGAAACACAATATTGTTCCGCGTTAAGCAAGGGACTTAATGTTGATAGTGGATTTTTGACAAAGGAGAAAATTGTAATATTTTTTTTCACCTAGCTGCAGAAGCATGAAATAAATATGTATAAATTCCTGACCTGGCTTCATAATTATAAATACATATTGTTATGATACATTCCGCAAGAGAATTGAGAATACATATTCAGCTCATGGCTCAATTAGCTCCATAGTTCTTTATATATTTATGTACTTTTAAAATTTCAGGGGTTTACCAAGTTAAACTCTCGCTATTTCATGTGCATTTATATAAATTATTTGTGTTAATCAAACACTAATTGTACAAAACTGCGGACATTCAGAATAGAGGCTACCCCTTATCTGGATAAAAACGCTAATTTAGATGCATACCATCTAATGCAGAGTCGCATTAAGCATAATCGACTGCAAACTTCCACGACTGAATCTCTTGAATATGTTCTGAATGCACTGCATAAAAGTTAAGCACAATACTAACATTAAAATCTCATGCGATTGAGAAACTCAAAAAAGGCCATAAACATGGCCACGATATTAATGAATGTCAAAGCTAGTGGTGCACATGAAATAACCATGGCACTAGCAAGTGCTAGCTTTGGTGAACCTTAGCCACAGTTATAACACAAATAAATAGCACATGCACATGTGCCAAAAGGCCAAGAAAAAACCAACAACACTAGCGTCCGTGCTAGTACAAGCGCTAAGCACTTAGCGCTCCCAGCAGCTATGCTAGTACTCCTTCTCCCCCTTTGCGAGTCTTTCAGCTTTTCATCTCTTCACTCATACACCTATGCTCGTGTCAGTCTTGCACAAAAAACTCATGTATGTTTTGAATCTACTACTCCACTAAATATACGAAAAATCAAAACATAATGGGGGGGTAAAATATAGGGTTTTTGGTCTGGCGGTTATAGCAACATGGGAATAACGACATCCCATGATCAGGAAGTTATAAATTAGTGGGAAGACTGAAGCAGTAAATGGAGTAGTGGAATAATGGTTTCTCGAAGATTCAAAGGTGGTTAAGCCATTAACCCCACGACTTTCACTTCTCCACCTCTTCATTATCTCCACAATTTTACAAGGAAACGTGTGATCTCTTTACTATTATAAATAGGCTCTTTATCCCATTTGGAAAACATAACAAGCTTACGAATCTCTCAAGCTCTGTTACTTTCTTAATAATGCGCAACTCTATACACAATTCAACATAGTCGTTTCCTTCAACTTTCCTTGCTTTCTTCCCCTAAGATCAACCCATTTTCTCTCATTGTGACCGAAGCAGAGTGGAACGGCTATTATCGTGGTTTAGGATTGCTTTGTATGATTTTGGTTTCCGAATCTAAATAAAGTACTTCTATAGTACATTGTTTTTCCTACAATTAATTTTTAGGTACTAACAATTGGCAACCATGGTGGGAGATCAATCTCTCGGTCACAAATCCAGTCTTTCAACCATCAGAAAATCAATTCTTCAATCACTCAAAAATGGTGGATAGTAGGTCAGGTAGAGAAACTAATCCCAATTCAAGTTCAAAACCCACTTTGAATAATGGTAACACCAGTGGTGGAGCTCCAGAAATTGTTTCTCAAAATAACACCATTGAAAACACCAAAAATCCTTTTCATACTACTGAAGGTGCCATAAACAAGAAGAAGGCACCACCGAGCATGGATGACTTGATGAAACGAAAAAATACCTTGGCTGGAACTCAAGTAGCCATGGCCACTACCCAGAAGGAAGTTCTCACTTTTTTTAAGACTCTTATGGAGCAGTTATCACCGGAACAACGCCATCGTCAAATGGAGAAAGCTAAGAACATAACTGACGGCGGTGCCAGCACGTCGAGAGCTAACATCCAGGAAAATGAGTAAGTACGTATTATCGTTGATTGTGTACTAGAAAGAAATCAACCACAACAAAACTTTGTCACTCATGAAGATCTGGAAAGGCTCCTGCAAAATTGTGGAAAGGAAGATTCATCCTCATTCCACCAGGATCAACCCCCTTACCCAACTGAAATCCATAGTATTGCACTGCCACTATTCCTCCCCCATTCTCATTGTATGATGGCATCGGTAATACTCGAGAACATATTTCTCGATTCTTGGAATCATTAGGAGTGCATGAATATAACCAAGTGTTGCAGCTCAAGGAGTTCTCCAAATCTCTTATAGGAAGAGCTTACACATGGTATAACAATCTCGCCTTAAACAGCATCTCCAGTTGGTCCCAGATGGTTAATGTTTTTTACAAAAAGTATTTCTTCGTATATGAGGAAATCACTCTCTCGGATCTGGGAAGGATATTCCACAGGAACAACGAGCACCCCAACAAATACGTAAAGAGGTTCAGAACACAAGCTCTCGACTTCCATGACCAGAATATAACTGAACAACAGTTGGTGGAGCTTTGCATTAATGGTATGATTCCTGTTTATCGTGTTTTATTAAAAAGTTTACTATTTCAAATATTCTCTGAGCTACACGAAGCCTCCAAAAGATCGACAACAATTGCCCCATCTTTGTTGGAAAAAGCGAGGCTCTCCAGATAAGAAATCCATGAAGACACTCATGGGAGTAGACGCCTGGTGAAAAAACAACATTCTACCCAACACTTCATAGGTGTTGTTACTGAGGAAGGAGGCAAAAGGAAGGAAGATTCTCAATCAACATCGTAGACTAAGCGCTCCCCGTCGACTCCACCAAAAGCCCCAGTATCAACTCAAGGAAAAGACTCAGTTAAGACTTCGCGTCATCCACGACAAACCAAGAAGGATCTAACAATCCCAGATTTTCCCTTTCCCATGAAGGAAGTTCTCGAACTACTGGAAATATGTGCACAAAACGGAGCTATCAAGTTGCCACTTGTGCGACATCTAACCACCGAAGAGGACATGTCCAATCCAAAATATTGTCACTTCCATAGATTCGTCAATCATCCCACCAGTGAGTGCAATGGTTTAAGGAACATCTTCAAAAAAAAGATCGAATCAGGAGAACTATACCCAGGGACTGAAGGCATTCACAGAGATGCTCTCCTAGTCAGAAGCTTCACCCTCTCTGGGGACTCAGTCAACACAATTGTTCAATCCACGATGAAGCGCATATGTGAGCTCCTTTACTTATCGAAGGCGCAAGGAAAAGATTTTTTCACCACCCTCAATTGTGTTGTATCGGGCAAGCGTCTACTCTTCGCCGAAAAAGCTACTGACTTCCCCAAGACCGCTCCAGAAGATATAATCATCAAACATAATAAGAAGCCTAGCTGGGGACTTCTCACCACTGCCTACCTCAAGGAAACCAAGTTCAAGCAAACACTAATTGATTCGGCATTGATGTCAATATTATTACTATCAAGACTTTAAGAGCTGCGGGAATTTCCAGGAACGAAGCCGTACAATCGCCAATAGTGGTTAAGAATTCTGAAGGGAAGTCCAGGAATGCTTATGGCTATATAAATCTCGAGGTAAAAATGGGTGATACACAGACACATGCCAAATTCTACATTGTCAAAGAAGATCCAAGTTATGACATGGTTCTAGGACGCCCATGGATCTGTAGCAATAAAACGGAACCAAATATATCTCTTTCGCCGGTGTCACCGCCTCCAAGACTCTCAAACAAGCCTGCAAATCCCAAAGACTTCCTATCAGACGAGTTTCTCCGTGTAATGAATGTAGATGTGAACCATCTTCCAAGAGAGGACACGGCATCATACGTATGAAGGTTTTGCACACAAGTAAGTCATATCCAACCAACTCCTTTGCAACCAGCGATCCCACGTCCCATCAAATCTTGGGGACTTGACCCGGATATCAACCTTACTCTGACTCGGCGATGTGAATGGGAAGCTGATCCTATTCAAAATTTTATCAAATGGGTATGGATTGTCTTTACTGGAGATAAGGAAATTAATGACCCGGTCATTTATAAGACATGTCATGAAGATAAGGGGCCTGAACTCGATTCCTTCCATGTCAGAGATACGGTGGGGAAAATTACAGACGCTCCTGAAGAAGAACCGTATTTTATCACTGAAGCCTTGATCTAAGGTTACTACAAACTTGTCACTACTGACAAGCCAGAAGAAGTGGTTATACATGGAAAATGGCTTAAAGCTCACAATGCTTAAAGCAATCTGCTACCACCCCATAACATTTAAAACAATATTTGTAATTCCTCCAAAATGTTTTCAATGTCTTGCATTCATACTTAGGGTTTCAATTTATTAATCAAGCAAAATATTATTTCTTTCAAAAAATATATCCTTGCACATCATTCAAAAAATCTTTACCTACTCAAAATCCCAAAATAAAATCACAAAAAAAGCCATATATCTCAGAAAAACCATATAAGACTCACAAAGTCTAGAAAAACTCATTGAATACTGGTTCAACACCTTCAGTATATATCTTTTCCATCTGATCAAGAGCTTCATCGCAAGCTTCAACTCCTGAGAAAGCCTCTCAACTTCATATTTATCTTTGGTCATCGTCTCCAAACTTGAAGTCGTACCTCTATCTTGCAGATACTTCTCAGTAACTTCAAAATGATGACGAAGCCACGTTACATCAAGCTTAGCCCTTTCAGCCTTGTCTAAAGCATCCTTCCATTCTTAAAGCAATAGCTCATATATTTTCTTACGAGGAAGATAAATCATCTCACGAACAGTCGGCAAGAGCAGGGACACATCAATCTCCAGAGCACAATAGTTCTTGGGATTACCAACGAAGAGGTGGCCATACTTCTTCCATATTTTGGTATACAGCTCAGTATAAGCGGATGGGACAATGAATCCACCAATGCACACATAATCAAATTGAATCCTTTCAAACCTGAAGTCAAAACTAACTCCAGCATTCGGTACTCAAAAAGGGCGCGATAATAGGACAAGCGAGCTAATAAGGACATATAAAACGGTCGACCACATGACAGCTGAAAACCTACATGATTCTTCATGGAAAAGTTTTGGACGCTCACTGTCAAGTATTTTCACCTAGAAAATGGACTCCAAATTCAGAATTCCTTTTTAAAATCTTAGTTCTACCTCTTATCTAAAGAATGAGAGGTCAATCACCTCATTTCGACTTCGGACGAAAAATCGCTAAAGTCTTTCATGAAATCATTGATGTTTCTACATATTTGGTGGTTTAAGAGTTATAATCAGGCTATTATTGTTCTAAAATGATGGAATAAACTTACTTGGAGCTGTGATAAACCATCAGAAGCAGAAGGCATCTCATAATGTGACCCGACACAAAAATTTCATTTTCAGCTCCGGATTCTTCAATTTCTTGGTTTGGACTGATTTTCGGGTCCATTGTCATCTCAGCCTTCTTCCTCGGTACTTCCAATCACAACGGTACTATTTGATATTGGGAGGTTTGTGTACCAGTCATCTAAGAGTAATGATTCTTCGTAAGAGTCAGATTTCATTAAATTCAACAGGGCGAGAATCTCTATAACTCAAGAATTTTCAAAGAAATCCCACTTACAGCATAAGGAGTAGAGACGCCAATCCTTGCTGGGACACCAAACTTGAAAGTTTGAGTACTCGAATTACCCTGATGAGTTATACATCCGGAATGTATAAAAGTGCTCGTTAGGAGAAGATATAACTATACTTCATAAAAAAAATGGAGAAAATGCAAGGGGATTACCTTCTTCAAATGACAGTCTTCACTCGCAGGCATAATTACCAGTAGTCTCTTCACCCCAGATCGAGGAACGACGTTCGCTGCAATATCAGGTGCAAAGTGTATAGGGAACCACGACTGCGAGGAACGAATTAAACACTTAAGTACTGAGTGAAGAATGATAATCGAATTAAAGAGTATTCGAAATGCCTGTGTCAAATTGATGATCGAATCATACTTCGCTACAGAAGTCATACTCGGATTTGGCCGATCTGCTAACTCCTTTTCAAAAGGCACACCACGCACACCAGAAGGCTCACTTAAAACGAATCTCTTGAGAAGGGTGAGTTGTATCCAGAAATTAGCATATTAACCAGTAGCAGGTCCTTTTCTATCAGCCTGGAGAAAAGGAATGCTTTGACCAGAAATAGTATGAACGCCCTCAAATTGCTGAGGTATGTCTATAGGAGGCATCTTGGTACGGTAACGTGGAATACACTGATCAAACCCCATTTTATGAGCTTCCCTATCAATATTGTAACTCTAAAGGACATAACTGTCGCTACAAACAACAAAGATATATCCTGGAGCACAGCTAATCACAAAAGTGGCTTCACCAACTGCAGCAATATTACTTTCATCGCCTGAACCAGAATGTAGAAGAATATTAGGGCTCTCAGCAAAAGTCCCATATGGAATCACATGTGGAAGCTTCGAACCCCAAGGTCTGAAATTCACCTTCTTTTCAGTATCCATGAAACTAATTAAACTAACGGAAGAAGGATTCTTATTACTCCAACGAAGTATTCTAGCATACTCCATCTCTATACTCGGACAAGAAGGCTTGGTCTTTGGCGCATATTCAGGAAAATGTTCCAACAACCAGGCTTGCATAAACATAACAGAGATAAAAGACTCTATCTTGGCATGACCATTAGAAATTCTCATGTCACGGATAAAATTACCCAAATGAGAGTACAAAGAACCAAGAAACAGATTATAAAGGGGAAGAGTTTTTCCACTAGTGAGCACAACAGCGAGCGGTACAAGTAAAGACTTCATTTCACCACCAGGAGAATCTTCAAAAATATCTCTGGAAAGCCAAAATAAAAAGAATGTAGCAATACATAAAGGATCGTCAACACCAAGACCATAACCACTCGTACTTTCGTTCCACCAATAGTCATCCAAGCTTAATAATTCTTATTGTTGCAACGAATGGATTTCCGCAATCTTCTATTTTCTGAAAAAGGGTGATACCGTTTTTCTTCTCTTCATCAGAACACTCAAGCGGAATGCTACCAGTAATAGGCAGTTGCAACAAGATCGCCACATCCTCTAAGGTGATTGTTAATTCACCCCAAGCACATACTGCTAAATTAACAGAACCATACCAACGAGAAGCATTTACATTCTTATTATTCATCTTCTGTTAAGTTCACAACGGGCCAACGAGCTTTGCTAGCTGGGTTGGTATCAGGTGATTTTATCCTGAATTCAAATTTGTCACTTAAAAGGTATAGCAGCATCTTCCTGAAGGTGTACCTGGCAAATATTGAGTTAAGGGCAGTCTGTTGAACAGGCGACTTCACCTCTCTGTGCTTGAGTGTATGTGCTGTTTATTTCTAATCCTCCCTTAATCATCTTCAAGTTCTCTGTTGTTTGTGTTTCTCTGTTACAGGAAGATTATTAGCCAACAATCTTAACTCAATATCTGTGTAATCAACGAATCTTCTGTAACAATGGCTAAGACTGATGTTGAAAGACCTCAGAAGTTTTCTGGTAAGGATTTTAAGAGATGGCAATCGAAGATGCTCTTTTTCCTGAGTTTCCACATGCTTGATGAAGTAGTGTTGAAACCGTATAACAAAGCTCTGGATACTCCTGAATCATCCAAGGAAAAAGATACTTGGACGAGAAATAATTATTTAGCAAAAATCATATTTTAAATTTCCTTGAAGACTCTCTGTATGATTTTTACAATGCTAAGGATGATTTTTCTGCTAACAATTTATGGTCTGCACTGCAAGAAAAATATGAAGCAGAAACTGCAGGAAGTAAAAAGTTTCTGGTTGCACGTTTTTTACAATACAAGATGCTGAATGAAAAATCTGTGGTTGACCAGTTTCTGGAGTTGCAGAAAATTATTAATGAAATCATTGCTGAAGGTATGACTATTTCTGAAACCTTTCAAGTCTCTGCTGTGATTGAAAAATTACCAAGTTCATGGGCCGAATACAAGAGAAGACTAAGGCATGAAACTGGTGAGATTACTATGATAGAACTGGGCAAGAAAATACAAGTTGAAGAGTTGCTGTGTTCAAAGGACAAGAATGTCTCTTCTGCAAGAGACATGTCAAACAAAGCTCATGTGATCGAACACAAGTTTGCTTCACTCAGTCTGGACCACAACAAGCGCAAGCCTGGTCCTTAAGGAAAAGGTAAATTTCAAAAACCAAAGTCTTCTATTGGTAAGATTAAGGGAGCTTGTTATGTCTGTGGTGTGTCTGGCCATATGGCAATGCATTGTAGAAAACGCAAAGATGCGAATTTTAAGAAACAAAATGTAAACCTAGCTGAAAGTAGTAAAAATGAATTTTCTGGCACGGTGTCTGAGGTGAATTTAGTTACCAATGTGAGGGACTGGTGGGTAGACTCTGGAGCTACCAAACATGTCTGCGGAAGCAAGGATATGTTCACCTCCTACCAGACAGTAGGAGATGGAGAAAAACTCTATATGGGTAATTCTTCTGCAGCACAAGTTGCAGGAAAAGGAAAGGTTTCGCTGAAGCTTTCTTCTGGGAAAATCCTCACATTGAATGAAGTGTTACATGTACCCGACATCTGCAAGAATCTCGTTTCAAGTGGTGTGCTAGATGACAAGGGCTTTAAAATTGTTTTTGAGTCTGGAAAAGTGACTATCACTAAGGGTAGGGACTTTGTGGGAAAGGGCTATAAGGTTGAGGGCCTTTACAAATTATCTGTAATCTCTACTGAAATTAATAAAGTTGATTCTTCTTATGTTGTTGTCTCATTGAATATCTGGCATGGTAGACTTGGTCATGTAAATTATAATTCAATGAACAAATTGAAAAAATCTGGCTGCATTCCAAAATTAAATTTGGAATATGAACATAAATGTGAAGCTTGTGTAGAATCAAAATATGCGAAGAAGCCTTTTCAGAAAAATGTCCACAGAGTTTCTAATCCCTTAGAGTTAATTCACACTGACTTAGTTGATATGAAATCAATCCAAACCAGAGGTGGAAAAAAATGGTTTGTTACCTTCATAGATGACTGTACTAGATACTGTCATATCTACTTGCTTAAAGGAAAAGATGATGCTCTTGAAGCATTTAAATTATATAAATTAGAAGTAGAAAACCAGATGAGTACCACCATTAAAACTGTTAGGTCTGATCGTGGGGGTGAATAAGTAACTCCTATAGGAGACTTTTGTGCGCAACATGGCATTATTCATGAGGTAACTCCTCCTTATTCACCACAATCTAATGGTGTGGCTGAACGGAAAAACCGAACCCTTAAGGAGATGATGAATGCCATGTTAATCTGTTCAGGACTACCGGCGAACTTGTGGGGGGAGGTCGTCCTCTCAGCTTGTTATATCCTGAACAGAGTGCCCTTACAGGAACAGAAAAATCACCGTATGAATTATGGAAAGGCAAACAACCCTCTTATGGATACCTCAAAGTGTGGGGGTGTTTAGCCAAGGTCTCTATTCCTCCACCTAAGAGGACTAAAATAGGACCTAAAACCGTTGATTGTGTCTTTCTAGGATATCCCGAGCACACCACTGCTTATAGATTTATGGTTGTGAGTTCCGATAACTCGGAAATTGGTGTGAACACCATTTTGGAATCTAGAGATGCTTTGTTTTTTGAAAATGTTTTTCCAATGAAAACTGAATCTCGCGTGATACATGTAGATCCTCTAGATGTCCCTCTTCTAGCCATTCATTACCGGTAGAAGAAGATGAACCTGTTTATGAGCCAAGAAGAAGCAAAAGACCTAGATTAGAAAAATCTTTTGGGCCAGACTTCATTACTTGTTTAGTTGAAACTGATCCACAAACCTATACAGAGGTCATGACTTCGTCTGAAGCTCCATGTTGGAAAGAATCCACTATTAGTGAGATGGATTCTATTGTTCAGAATAAAACCTGGGAAATAGTAGATTTACCTCCAGGGTGCAAAACCATAGGTTGTAAATGGATCTTTAAGAGAAAACGTAAGGTTGATGGAACCGTGGAAAAATATAAAGCTAGACTTGTAGCTAAAGGCTATAAACAAATAGAAGGTGTAGATTTCTTTGACACTTATTCACCTGTTACTAGAATTACTTCAATTAGGTTGCTAATTGCAATTGCTGCAATCCATAATCTAGAGATACATCAAATGGATGTAAACACTGTGTTTCTAAATGGTGAATTAGATGAAGAAATTTACATGGATCAACCCGAGGGCTTTGTGGTGAAGGGTTATGAAAAGAAGGTGTGTAGACTTAAAAAGTCTTTATATGGCTTGAAACAAGCACCTAAACAATGGCATGAAAAATTTGATCATGTAATGTTCTCTAGTGGTTTTAAAATAAATGAAGCTGACAAATGTGTTTACACTAAATCTGTCAACGATGCTTGTGTGATGGTATGCCTGTATGTTGATGATATGCTTATACTGGGTACAACCTTAGAAATCATTAATTCCACTAAGAACATGTTGAATGAGAATTTTGACATAAAAGACTTAGGTCCTGCTGATGTAATCCTAGGGATGAAAATTAGAAAGGAGTCTAATGGATTCAGTCTCGGTCAATCTCATTACGTTGAGTCAGTTCTGAAGAAATTTACCAGTTTGATAGTAAACCAGCAAGTACTCCTTTTGACCCTTCTTGTAGACTCAAGAAAAACAAAGGCAATGGAGTCTCGCAACTTGAATATTCACGTGTCATAGGAAGTCTGATGTACTTAATGAACTGCACGAGACCAGACATTGCCTATGCAGTGAGTAGACTAAGTAGGTATACCTGTAATCCAGGACAAGAGCATTGGGATGCACTTTTCAGAGTGCTGAGGTATCTTAAATACACTTTAAACTTTCGGTTGAGTTATGAGAGATACCCTGCTGTTCTGGAAGGATACTGTGATGCAAACTAGATAGCAGACTCAGAGGAGTCTAAGTCTACGAGTGGATACGTTTTCACTCTAGGCTGTAGAGCAGTGTCTTGGAAGAGTTCCAAACAGACCTGTGTCGCTCGATCCACTATGGAATCCGAGTTTATAGCGTTAGATAAAGCAGGAGAGGAAGCCGCTTGGCTAAGATGCTTTTTAGAAGACATTCCTCTCTGGCATAGGCCTGTGCCAGCTGTATCTATACATTGTGATAATCAAGCTGCAATAGCTAATGCTAAAAACAGCAACTATAATGGAAAATCTATTCATATAAGGAGAAGACACAATTCTCTAAAACAACTAATCTCAACTGGCGTTATTTTTGTTGACTTTGTGAGGTCTAAGGAGAATATCGCGGACCCTTTGACGAAAGGCTTGTCCAAGGAGATAGTTTGTAATGCATCGAGGGGGATGGGACTTAAGCTCATAAATTAAAACTTGCCATGAAGGATACTCAACCTTGCTGACTGGAGATCCCAAGATCAAGGTTTTGAATGAGACAACTAATTTGTGGCGGGTAAAAATTAAACACTATCAGAGAATTATTTTCTCTGTCCCTTCCCTATGGTGTAGACGTGATAGTGTGACTGCAAGTGAGGATGACTTAGAGTAAATTCTTAATGAGTTCTATAGTTTCAATTTAAGATTGAAATGGGGTGTAGCAGTTAACACTCTTAATAGAACTCACCTATCTGAATGGGGAAGTGGGTCGCTTCCTATGAGAACTGAGCTGATTCTCTAGAGCATTCTGAGAAACGGGATACGTCAAGGGCCAAAACGGACACAACGGCGTGAACTTAACAGCACTTTAAGAGATATCTCGCGTAAGGAGTTATTGAAGAATTACACTAAACGATGGCAGTTCAAGACATCACGTTCATTGACCATCAAGTAGTTCCGGTGCTTCTCACTAAGCAAAGGTTCAATTCCAAATGGTCACCTATTGCTTAAGAGGTATTTCTCGTTTTTTTTACGATTTTCCGATTTTTCGGTTTCGTCATTCATTTGGGGGATTGTTGGAAACAAAAATGGTTTAATACTAAAATTAAGATTTTATTACTTAAAATAATTTTGTTACTATAATTAACTTGATGGGTGCTAGGATCACTAGTCCAAACTTGGGTGGAATTATAGCCATCCATTTTCACTTCTTAGTGAATGAGAAACCTTTGGTTGTCCCACACTGGGCAAACCAAGGAGGAAGTTCATGCATATTACCACAAACGTTCTATATAAGGAAAAGAACTAGTGGATTGGATATGGACTTGGGAAATGGACTAGTGGGCAAATGCATACATGTACGTTGCTTCGCACCGAAGCACCGCAGGCTTGCGGAGCTTGCGGTGCTTGCGTGTGCTTTTGCGTGTGTTTTGGCGTGAGCCTTGGTGCGACCCTTGGTGTGAGCCTTGGTGTGAGCCTTGGTGTGACCATTGGTGCGAGCCTTGGTGTGACCATTGTTTTGACCATTGGCGTGTGCCTGCGAGTGCACACGTGTACCCATCAATGAGAAAACGTTTCTTTATTTCAAATAAATGGAAAAATAAAATCATAAATATTAATTTTACCGTTTTAAATTAATAGGGATTAAAATTTTTCAAATTAATTATCTTTTCACCGTTTTGAAAATCAAAAGCTTTTTTCTCCTATAAAATAAAAAGATTTCTAAGTGTTTCGTTTACCCCAGTCGCAGCCACTGTCCTGACGACTTTTCACCATCTTCCTGCTTTGTTTAGCGCACTAGCTTTTACATTTTTATTATTCATCTTCTGTTAAGTTCACAACGGGCCAACGAGCTTTGCTAGCTGGGTTGGTATCAGGTGATTTTAACCTGAATTCAAATTTGTCACTTAAAAGGTATAGCAGCATCTTCCTGAAGGTGTACCTGGTAAATATTGAGTTAAGGGCAGTCTGTTGAACATGCGACTTCACCTCTCTGTGCTTGAGTGTGTGTGCTGTTTATTTCTAACCCTCCCTTAATCATCTTCAAGTTCTATGTTGTTTGTGTTTCTCTGTTAGAGGAAGATTATTAGCCAACATAAGTTTCGAAAGTACAACATTATAAATTAATGCAAAGGAACTAAATTCTCCTTTTCAGTATATCTAGAAAATATTCGGATACACAATAAAACATCGTTAATTTCTGTTAAATGTGTTGGAGTTTCAGCTCCATAAACACCACAATTAAGACCTAAACATTGTAGTAACATAACATTAAGCTGAAAACAGACTTGAACCTAGTATTAACATGTTCAACAACATACAAAACCAACACCATAACAGCAAAAACACTACATATAGTTCATACCCAAAATAGATTGAACAATAAAGAAATAGAAAACACAAGACACTTAACCTTCATGACTTATTATCAACTTCTATTTCCTCATATTTCTTCATGAATGGATGAAATCATATTTTTCTTTATAAAACCATATGAGGCTAGAAGTGAATCCTAGTCATACTTGCCACATGTCATTCCAATCTTTCCATCATGAGTTGGAGGACACCTCATGGCTACAAAGGACACCTCATAGGACATGTCAAGCTAGTTTTAACCTTAGGTAGCATTAACCTTAAGCTAGTCATTAAGCATGGATAAAACATAAACAAAGCATAGATTAGCATATATTAAACATGCATTAGCTTAGTCTAAACATGATTTGTTGCGCAAACCTAAAAAGTCAAACAAAATGATCTTAAATATCATAAGATTCATAACTACATATCAGATATCCAAGAACATCATGATAAATCCTACTACAAGAGAGAGATAAAAATCCCCTGGGTTCTATTGATTGCATCATCTTGTCATGATATCACTCAAACCAACTGTACAAGGAACTCATATTACAAACTCTACACCTAATCTAAGCTATTTTTTTACAGAATCTTTCACTTCAATCCTAATAAGATTATAGCTGTCTCCACAGCTTATAAGAGGTAAATAACCCTGCTACCTACCTTAACAGGGAGGTAGTCAAAAGGGAATTTGAAGGATTTCTACATAGTTCTCAAATCTATTGATAGTCAATAGAGATTCTAAAAGAGTCTCTTAATCTCCCTTGTTAGTGGATAAAGATTTTTTTTAAGTATTTTCAATTCTCTAAAACTCCATGTTATTGGATTGTGATTTTTTAAGAGTCACTCAAACAATTTATATTTATAAGTCATGGATTTGTAGATTTTAGAGACTTTTGAGGACTTTTATAAGAAAATAGGCAAGACAAAAATCTCTCCTAAATAGGTGAGATTTTTGGAGACTTTGAAATTGAACCTTCAATTGGGGAATACCCCTACATATTTAGGGATACCTAATTAAAAAAAATAGAAACATTTTGAAGTAAAATTAATAACCCCTTATCGATATATTTTTTGTAATGGTTAAACTACCCTTGTACTTTTAATTTATTTTAATTTTAAGTTTTTTATCTTTAATTAATTTATTTTTTATTTATTTATTTTAATTTTGTAATTAATTTTAATCTTTTGAATTTTTTGATTTTATTTTATTTTTCTTTTTAAACTTATTATTTTTTCTAAGAAACTCAAAGTTGGCATGGTAAAATGAAGAATAACATGCCGATTCTAGACATTCGACATTGAAATGGATAAACACCACGACGATTATTGTTGACTACCTTTTTCAGTCAGCATGATTGGAAATTTTCGACAATGCCGATTGTTGTAGTTTTTAAGATTTATGAATCAGTATTGTTTATGTAATGAATACCGTGTCAACTGTCAACAAAAGTCGACATGGTGTTCATCTGTTTTAATACCGATTTTCTGTAAACGGCATTGCAATTTTACCATGCCAACTCTGATTTTTTAAAGAAAAAAATGAGTTTAAGAAAAAAAAATTTAAAAAAATAGTAATTTTTCTTTAAATAAGTGGAATATGAAAGGGATAACTTAGTCATTTTATAGTTTGAGGACACCCCTTATCAATTTTCTAGGTTGGTATAATCCTAAGTACCCCAAATTTGTAGGGATATTTCCCAATTAAAGGTTCTTGAAATTTGGGTTATTTTCTCATAAGCATCAAATTCACATAATTTTTTTTTTAATTTATTTTTACAATGGTCTAGCATCCAGACTATATCTGTTTTACATTCACTGTATACTCATTTGCATTGCATGATAGTACTCTGTCATTGCCAAGAAAAGAAAATATTAATAGAAAAATAAACGAAGAAAAATAAGAAAAGAAAACACAGATGGTGTGATACATATACTAATTTTTTGTGACAATCGACACGTATTTTACGATATATTCATTGTATTTTTGTTAACATTATAACTTCCAATAAAAAAGTTTGTAGATATTATTATACATTTTTTTGTCTCTACAAATCACAAAAATTCTCTAAAAACCTACTAAATTTGTATCTATAAGTCACAAAAACTCTCTGTAATACTCTCATAAAATCATTAAGAATCTCTAGATTTATAGAGAATTTCCAGGAATCGCGTAAATAAAAAACCTTTAAAAATCTATAAATATCTTATTTGACTACCTTTATTTAAACAATAGCTAGGCTTTGTGAGACAGGATTCTAAGAAATGAGCAAGGAAAAAAAAGAACAGTCTAAGACTAGAGAGACAAAAACCAACCGTTGGACCTCTCCGTACAACAGGGGCATCCTTTTCTACAAGAAATCCAATTGACATACACTGCACCCCATGGTTTTCAACAGGAATCATTTTAGATAATACAAACATAGATATCAAGAAAGTCAAAAAGCGTCGGACTGCACATCTTGCTAGACAAAATTAGATACTGAAGTAATATATCAAGCTCAAGCACATGCTGCACATCATAAAGCTTTTATCTCAGTTGCCAATACATAAAAACAGCAAATATCGCCTTGAGTCAATTCTGGCTTTCCATGTAGTTGGACCTTCATCGTGGTAGGAATTGATGGTCCGTACCAGTGTAGTCGATTTCGATCGATATGATCAAAATATCATCGCTTTTATCGATATCGGACCTTATCCGGTACGAAACAGTTTATACTGGTGGAATAGTTTTTGCTCGAAAATATCAGACGATATTGACCGATACGGTTTAACCGAAATGGGCAAGATGGACCGGTACGGTCGAAATTAGGGTTTTCAATTAAAAAAAAAAGAAAAAAAAAGAAAAAAAAATGAATTTCCTTATTCTTATTCTTATTCTAGGGTTTTCAATTGTTACTCATGTTTTTATGGTATTTTAGAAAAATGAGTACTAGTTTTATATTTTAATAGGTCCAATATGAAAAAAAAAACGTTGGATATAATAATTATAGGTATAAAATATGTAAACCGATATTTGGAAGCGAAATCTCCCCAATACAAAGGTGTACCAGTATATCGCTCTCGACCGGTACAAACCGAAATCTGGTATTGATTACATTGGTTCGTACACATCCGCAATAAGTAAACCCACCTTAAGTTGACAAGTCTTAGCAAAAGCGATAGCAAAATTAACTGAAACCCGAGAATTACCATCTTAAAACCCTGAACACTAGCACACCCATAAAACTTCAATGACTAAAAAGGCCTCCAATATATGCAAACCTACTAAACCTTGCAGCTTCTGGTTGCAGCATATACATATTTCTGTAATTTGCTCAAGAGGTATAAACTTTTCAAAAAATTAGTCATTTTAGAAAAGTAAGAACAACACTCAAAATTTAATAAATATCTTAACTAAACTCAAAGCATATTTACTATATCGTAAAAATCAAGATAAGTATTTTCAGAAACTGGGCTATTTTACAGCTAACGACAATCGCAATACTTCAAATAAACTAAGTAAGTCAGCATTTCGCTAACACTATACCTCCCAAAACTTATAATTTCAAGCCATCAGTGTGAAAACTTGAATCACAAATTCACAATCATCTCAAATAGTCATTGTTCACCTTAATTACAGACTCATAGAGTCATAAATGAATATTTACATATTTAGAGTGCATTTTTGTTTGCATGACCAAAAAACTTCAAAAGTTGTGTATGCACTATAAAAAGTTAATGATGAATATATTTTGGTTTAGGTGGAAGAAAAATAATAATTTTAGAAATATTTTTTTAAAGTAAATAACTTTTTATAAAAATATTATTGTCTTGATGAAGTATTTTAGTTTATATATACATAGGGGCTTCCATCTTGATAGAGGGGTTCCCTTAGGATTCAGGGTGACTAAATAATTCGTTAGGGAGTATCCTAGGGGGTTATGTTAAATATCCATATTACCCTTCAATCTATTAAAACCTAAACAAAACAAAACCTTTCTAATCTAATACATTTTCATTTCAATTCAAACCCTTTCTTCTCCAACCCAACCGTATATCATCCTTCTCCATTTCAACTTTTTTTCTCCATCGAAATTCCTCGTCGATTAATCGTCGATTCGAAAAATTCTTCGTCGATTAAACTCTAAATTTCGTGATGAAGAATCATACTAAAGGTGTAGAAGGTAGTAGTGATGACAATCAAAATCAAACTTTACAACCTAATCAAGAGATTGAAGAACAAATCGGTGGTGATAATCAAAATCAAACTCCGAACCCACAACAAATGGTGTATATAAGGTATTCAACAAAACCCATGTTATTTTTAGAACCCTAAAGTGATTGATTTTCTTGTTTGATTGATGAAGTTGTAAAAAAAATAGGTTTCCAGAAACATTTACGGTTAGGTTCGATTGGAAAACCCAAACGTAAATAAAAAGGAAGGAGATGAAGGTGATATTTTACGGTTGGGTTCGATTTTGAACCCAACCGTAAACAATTTTGCACTCAAAGAAAAAAAAATCTTACGGTTGGGTTTGATTCTAATTGACAACCGTAAATTATTCTGCATATGTCAAAAAAATTGTGTTGAGGATTATTTATGGTTGGGTTCGATTGTCAATTCCCAACCGTAAATTCTCCTGGTTAGTTCAAATTTTTTGTTGATGATTATTTACGGTTGGGTCGGATTGTCAATTCCCAACCGTAAAGTCTCCTGTGTAGGTTAACTTCTTGTTGTTGATTATTTACGGTTGGGTTCGATATGTGAATGGCTCCATGATCGAAGGCCCAAGCACCGTGCTCAACTACATCCCAACGCCTTCGGTCGCGGTTTGGAACAACCGCCATCAACCGGAATACCAAATCCAAAGGGAGAAGGTAAATCCATCTTCGGGCACAAAAGAGGTTGTAGAAGATTACTTGGATTGGTATCGCCATTTTGGTTATCCAAATGTGATTAATATTGATCCAGAATCTATGAGAATACTTCAAATGGGTCAAGGAAACAACACAGGAGATGGTGTCATTGATATTTGGAAAAAAGCATATTTCAATTTGGTACGTAAATTATTTATGTTATTAATATTTTTAAGATTTATTACTAAAGACTCAACCAACATTTATTTTAATATGTGAATAGAAAAATAACTTCAAAAAGAAAGCACTTGCATTGGCAGAGTCTATGACTCCATGCCTAAGTAGAGGTGATGTGATGACGTTTGAGCAATTAAAGAACCTGCAAGCCAAAATGAGGAAGCTTCATGAATCAAACGAAGATGAGACGGTGCGAAACTTAAAGAGGAGTAGAGTCGGTACAAGAGATGCGACTACTAGCTGAAGAGAGCCTCAACCTAGTGATGAAGCCGAGGATGTGCAAGGTGGTGCTCGTACTCGTGAAGGTCGTGTTGGTGCTCATACTCGTGGCAGTCGTACTGGTCCTCGTACTCGTTGTAGCACGAGCAAAAAAAGAGTTCGGGGTGGTGATCGACATACCCCTCCTCCTTCTCCCTAACTCTACGTTGATTATAACAATTGCGTCAAACTTAGGTTTTTTTTGTGGGTGGATTATAACTTCTTGCGACAATATTCATATCTCAATTTAGTTAGAATGTATGAGAAAGTTTTTATCTTAAATTGGTCTAGCTAAATTTCATGTTTTATTTACAAAAATTTCAAGTTGGAAACCAAGCAAAGTAGAAATCAATTTAAAAAACAAAACAACTGAGTATTTACGGTTGGATTTGCAAGTCCATACCCAACCGTAAAACTATCAACATTATAATTCCCAGAGTTACGGTTGGGTTATCGAGTCAAAACCTAACCGTAAAACTGACATTTTTTTCATGCCAGACTTACGGTTGGGTTTTCAGCCAAAACCCAACCGTAAATATGGATATCAATTTTACGGTTGGGTTAGAAAGCCCAAACCCAACCGTAAATATTCCTGGATCATTAAAAATTGTATTCTAGTACTTGTGTTGTTTTCGGTTTTTGTTTGTTTGAATGACCTAATTTACCTTCAATCTAGTTAAAATGATTGAATAAGTTTAAAAATTTGATTTTTAAACCCCAATTTGAACTTAAACTCAATGCTCCAAAGGATGTTTTACGGTTGGGTTGGGAAGCCCAAACCCAACCGTAAATATTGGCTAAATCGATTGACAGATTTACGGTTAGGTCTGTAGGACCGTAACCAACCGTATAGACCTCTATGTAAAACTAAAATTGGTATTTACTGTTGGGTTTGTTTGTCAAATCCCAACCGTAAATTATCCCGGATAGGAAAACTTTTTTTTGAGATTAGTTACGGTTGGGTCCTATGATAAAACCCAACCGTAAAACTGTTACGATAGATTGTTCCATGAAAATACGGTTACGGTTAGATAAGGATGAACACCTAACCGTAATTGTTAGTTACGGTTAGGTACGATGTTGAAAACCCAACGGTAATGTTGCCTGAATCACAAAAAAATTCATACTTTTTTACGTAATTTCATCAAATTTGAGTCATAAAAAGACCAAGAGTTTAAGTTAGAGGTATACCTGACTACTGTGGTTGAGTGAATCAAAATCTAGGGTTTTTAAAAAAAACCTAAAAAATTCTATTTCATTTCTTCTACTTTTTCTTCCCACCAAACCAAAAAGAAGAAAATTTTGATTTGATTTGATTAAGTATAAGATTAATTTAGATTAATTATTATTAGCCTAATCTATTATCTAATTAGTTTTACTAATATTAACTAATCAGGGGTAGTTTAGCCATTATGAAAATATCATGGATAAGGGATTTTTGAAATTTCCTTCAAATGTTCCTATTTTATCTTCACATGGAAAGCCCCTATACCAACTTGGCAACCCCTATTTAAGCTTTCTATATTTTGTGTACAATTTTAGTAATTATTACTTTATTTTTAATAGGGCTTTAACCCCTATGTAAGCTTTCTATATTTTGTGTACAATTTTAGTAATTATTACTTTATTTTTAATAGGGCTTT